>OY735200.1:63671350-63778850 GCA_963457665.1 Thysanoteuthis rhombus
CTCAATTCTACTAACAGTAGTGGAGGAGCAGTCAAAGTGCTATAAAACTAAGTAACCCTTGTAATATTAGTGCTGATGTCTGTGTTGTTATATCATACTAGCTCAGAATCCATGCTGTGTTGTATGTCATGATTATTCTTTCTCACTCTATCTCTCTAGTTCCCTTTCACAGCTTCTTCAGACATCAGAATCCTACCTGCTAATGTGACAAGCATCTTATCCCTGTCTGTTGTAGTGGCAATACCATGTCAGAACTAAATGCTGGGAAGCCTTATCAGAGAGCTTATAACTTTTTGCAGATAAGACTGGAAATGGTTTAGTTTTACTACTCATCCCCCCCCCCCCAAAGAAAAAAAATGTACATTCTTTGTTTCAGATCTAATGGAATCTTATGGGTCACCCCTTCTTTCTGAATGCGTCTTGGTTATCTGCACTGTTGACTTGCTTCATTAAATAATCTGATGGTTACAGCTAAACTCTCTTGAAGGATTGCCTTATCTCATTTGAAGAGTAAGAGAGACTGTTGGGTTAACTTTTGTAGACTCCTGTGTTACAACTTTTATTATAGTTAATGAAACAGTTATATCTTTAATCTGACACTGATGTGTGTCTATGGTGTCCCCTCTGTTTCTAGATTTCTTCATCTCCCAGCCTTGACAATGATGATGTGTTAACGTACCCCTGATTGGGTTCCATTAAAATCACAAATGAGCCACACTTCATTTGTTCTTTTATCTCTCAATCTTGTAAATGATTCTCTCTCTCTCTCTTCCATTTTTGTTCTTTCTTTCTCTCTCCCTTTCACTGCCTTTCTTCCTCTCTCATCATTCTTTCTTTTACTCTCAGCTCATGATAGGGAAGTACCTACAGTTCGCCAAGATTTGCTCTGAGAAAAGGGGGAGAGATTAGACATAGAAAAAAAAGGGGGGGGAGTTCATGTTGAAAAAAAGAGTGTGCTGGAAGGGCTACTATTTGGAAACAAGGTGCTTTTGTTGAAAAAAGTGGGATGTAATGTTCCTAAAAAAAAAAAGGTTAGGTGTGCATAATTTTAGAAGTTATAGATGTACGGTGAAACATTTTGGGATATATGTGTATTTCACCCTTAAATTTTGAATATTCAAGGTCTTATATCCTCTCGTCTCCACCTATATCTTCCCTCTTCCATTTCATTTATTTTTAAAAAAAATATTTTTATTTTCTGGGGCGAAACATCTTGCAAGTTTACTTCAGAGCAACTGTAATGTGTCAAGTTTATTTTTGTAGCAAATATTTTTATTTTGCTGTTCCTGCTCCTTTGTCAGGTGAAATGTTTCATTCAGTAGCACCTTTTATAGATAAGTATGTCATTTGCAAATAAAACTACCCGCTCATACACCCTATACAAGTAATCACGGTGGTATGCAAAAATGAAGTTTATCTGAAATGATAGCTCCTTTCAGCAGGTGTGAAAGTTATCTTTATTTAGGAATATCTCGTTTCAAATTTATATCTGCCACATGTCCTATAGAAATTTGAATGACTTGTTATGAATATTTGCTGAGTTTGAGCCTTGTCTGGCACAAGGTCAGTCAAGTAGATCAGGAGGTGAAAAATGATGACACTGCTGCACCAATCTTACAGGTGCCACGTGGTATGAGCATTGAACTCACCCGGAAGAGAACACTCATATAAAACAACGCATTGTAAGAAAAATGGGAATATATTGATCGCAATAAACTTGGGTCTTTTTTTTTTTTTTTTCTAGACGGGATTGACCAACATAAGGTATGCAAATTTGAAATAATTTGTGCACTTTTCGAAACTGATATTTATTTTGAACTTTCAATTTTTTATTCTCTTGTTTTAAACAGTTGTGGTAAACAAACTTTAGTATGCATTGGTAGGAACATTTCGAGAAAAATAACTGATTAGTGTTGGGAATTGAAATTTTCATAGATTTTTTCGTACTTTTAGAATCTTCATGAAACTTTTGTCATTGTGCCCCATGGCTTGATTTTGATCTGATATGTTTACTCTCTAATATCAACTAATAATCATGCGTTACTGTTAACGAATGCATCTACTCCATTTTGAAACACCCTTTGTGTATGCACATGTGTTAAAAAAAACAAAAAAACAAAAAAAAAAAACCTCAATAAAAGTGTGTACCTATGGTAGTACGAACGTTTAATCATAGGGGAATGGAAAGTCTCGCCCCGGTATTACATTCATTAGGAAATGTGTCAACATGCTAGACTTCATTCAACCCAAGGAAATCATATTTGTGCGAACTCTGGATCATTTATTCATGTAACAATTTCCATTTTTTGTCCATCATACAATCACTCCTGTTCGTATGTAAGTAATAAATTTATATACTTGGACATTCTTCATTATACAGTTGTGCATTGAAGTATATACTATATGTATGAAATGGTTTTGGAATGATATATAATACAATGGTGGACCAATAAAACTGTAGCCTGACGTGTATTTATTAGCTGAAATCTGATCTGTAATTTTCACTGTATAATGTCTGATCTTCGTAATTTATATTCACTCCTGAATTGAGTGCATTTACAAAGCAAAAGGGATTGTCGAAAAATGAGTATTTGTGTAAAATAAAAGCTTTTTTAGCATCTTAGACTACAGACTTTTTAATTCATCTATGTTTGTGTGTAATATATATACATTTCTTTTCATGTAGAAATAGATGTATACGATCCGACAGAACGTTTATAATTTGCGTTATATTATATAGAAACTCATTTAAAATGATCTCCCATGTTACACAGTTAAAGTATCATTCAACCTAGACAACGTAAATAGAATGAACAATTGAAGAAAATTCATGCAGCAGCCCCATTGTCTTTAATTGTGTATTCTATTTACGTTGTCTAGGTTGAGTGATACATTGACCATCTAAAGACAGGAGATCACTTCAAATAAGTTTCTATATAAGGCTATCTATGATTTGTAACATTTCCATTGTCCAGCACTCCAATATTCCAGTTCATGAATATCTCTGATTCTCTCCAGTTTATTCTTCCCTCCATTTCGATTACAAGAAAGATGTCATGAAGGACAAGATGACTTTGAACGTTCTGTAATCTTGCCAGTGAATACATGCACAACATTAACATACACTATTACGTACCTTATTTTATTTTCATTCTCTTGAATAACAAGGGTTTTCTAATTTCTTCTTGTAGTCTTGCAGTTCTAATTACAAATCATTAGTGTATATGACTGATCAACATCTGCCTTCGAAATTTTTCCTTCAAGACCCTGCCTCACTAACACCCATGACAACTTCATTTCCTGTGGCTCCCCTCTTTTATTCTAGCTTGGATGACCCCTCTGAGGTCCACAGTATCCTGTCCTCTTCCTCTCACTCCCACAGATATTTCCCTTATCGAATCATAAAGCTTTCTTGGTGGATTTTTGCTCCATGCTTGGTATCAATATTTAGAGGATAACTAGACTGACCATAGAGTATTTGGAAACTCAGTATCATCTCACCTAACGAGCACCCTATAATATGATGAAGACTGAAGAACTTCGCATTAAATCTGTGAAAAACAGTATTTAATTCTTGTCCATCTCTAAGGAGTCATTAACAATGTCGCCCAAGTATCTAGAAGACTTCAAGGAACTAACAGAATGCCATTGAATCTGAAATATTATTAGTCCTCTTTTCATGTAAGTATATTGAGGTGCAGTATCATGAAGTAGAATACTAATAGTAACATACTTGAACTGGTTATCAATAGTTCAGTTAAAAGAAAGAAACATAAGATGTAGAATCCATTAATGAGGGAAGTCCCACATTAATAAGAAAGTCAAAAGGGGATGCAAGTAACTCAATAGTTGGAAAGGTACAACATAGAGTAGTTCACTTGGTTATGAAATGATTATTATTCAAGTGAATGCTATTATTATTTCTATTATCATTTGGACTCTCCTCATCTTGGTTGTACTCTACGGCCTTCATCAGGTTTAAGGAAGTAACAAACCAAACCCTTTATTTAACCAATGGGGCTATATTGACCGCACTCCTCTGAAACGGACGAAATGTTGTATGAAAAACAACCAAGATGAGGAGAGTCCGAATAATAATAGAAATGATAATAATACCTCATCTCAAAAATTCAGAGACATGAATGCTATTAATTTAACTAAATAATTGAAAATCTATAAAACATAAATGACCTTGTGTGTCCTTTGCTAACCACATATCTAAAAAAGAAAGCTTTCCAGAATTAGCATGTACTAGTAAACCTGAAGCTACTTGAAAAAGAATGGAAATAGGTGTTAGAAACTATAACTGCGGCAACAAGTCCATGAAAATTAGCTAGAAGGCACTAAGCATGTTATTATCAGTCTGAATTCTACATGTAGACATGACCGACAGCTGACAATATTCCTTTGAATCTTTCTCCTTGGAAAAAAAAGAACTATCTGATATGTTAAGGTAAAAACTAGAAGAAAGATGAGAATAGTCCTTGAAAAGAAATCCTTGAATAATAGATAATGTGCTGAATGCTTCTTTCGCTTTCCTAACAGGCATTCATTCAACTATCATAAGTTAGCATGCTGCCCATAGGTCTATTAATGATTCAAATGGGATAGAAGAACAATGCAGTTCATTGATCAATAAATGAGGCTTGAGTTCAAATCCAGGCCAAAGCAGAATGAAGATTGAGTGGGGAAGAAGAGCATGATTAGAATGATAATGAGATCCAAAGATTTTTTTGGAAAAAAAACAAAAAAAACTAGTATATTTTTCATATTTTAAGCCTAACTGCTCATCTAAAATGATGAAAGGAATACTAGTCAAAAATTCATGATGCTTTGTTCAATAAAAATTTGAAATATCATCACTAATGATACTAATAGTGTACTGAAAAATATTATCAACTATAGTGCTGAGCTATCAGAGTAAAGGGGTATGAAGAGAATGGCTATATTTGACTTTTTGCTAAGAATAAAGCTCTTGTAACTTGATCAGTTGAGTAGCTGTTATAGAAAAATATAGGCTTCCTGGTGCGAAAGTGATGTGAATTTGAGACTCACTGAGTGCTTATTCTTCCATTCTGATCTGTGCTGTTTACCAATTGTAGTTGACTGACAGTCTTAGAATGAAAAGCAACTATAATTTAGACGGAAGAATTGTGTCAAAAAACTTGATAATTTGCTAATTGCTCTTCTGTTTGAATATTAATTGTTCATTCAAATATGCATCTTTTATTGACATATTTCTTCCTTACTGCCAAGTTAGAACTTGCAGCATTTTGACGAGAAACCATTACAAAGAATCCTGTATATAAAACCAGGGTTTTTTGGGGGGCTTTTTCTAAGAGATTTTGTAGTTCAATGGCTTACATTAAAATTGGTCAAGTATGTTAAGGCTCTTGTTACTAGATAATTACTGAACTTGAGCCACAACTTTAGTCATTCTTAGATTGGTGACCCATGAAAATTTCATGGATTGCAAGCAAAAGAGGTGGGAACGTCACTGCTATCATTTAGTCCAACATGAACAATCATAGGCTGGTGAGCCAGATGTTGCTTGCGGCAACATATTTTCTCGTCAGCAGCCAATCAAGGCATTTATTTCAAATCTTATATAATTTTTCTCTGAAGGTCAATTTTACTATTTATATTGTAAAATCACTTTGTTTTGGCTTCACTAATCAATGATGATTGTATTTCAAGTGTTTGTCTAAAATATAAATTGTGTACACTTTCTGTAATTCGAGCTACATTTTTTGATTGAATATGTTGCTCAAATTAAGATGAGAAATATCTTATGAGACCCACTTGATGAAAAAGGTAGCCCATGCCTGATGCTTGTAAAATCTATTATGCATTCATCAAATTTTCATTGTTTATTTTAGTTACAGTTATGTTCTTCAATTATCTTTGTTTATGGAAAAGGAATGTTTTGCTGAGATGCTTATTTTCTGGTTAGCAAGCTCATAAAATTTAAATGTTGAACCATTATCAATTTAATTACTGTTTAATTTTGACTGGAAGCATAAATTCAGGTAAATAGTTTATAGAGTAGGATACTTAAATTTTGGATGCAACCAACGGGCTTATTGCCCTTGTTCTAAAATGAAATGTGTATGATTTAGTTAATTAGTACTTGTGCTCAGTAGGTATTTATTAGATGAGACTAAATTTAGCCATTCCAGTTCTCATGGAGGAGATTAAATTTGCTTTCAGTGACATATGAGACAAGCACTTTAATCACTGTACTGCCTTAATTCTTCACACTTCAGTGTTTGAGAAACTGTTGCATGACCCATACAGAGGTTATGAACTCTTTATCATATCCTTCCTATACCTATTGTCCATTTACACATCTAATTGATTTCTCCTGTCTTCTACACACAACAGATGAAGGGCTTAAATTGAATCTTCACATGAAAGTTTACAGTTGAATCTTTTACTTTTCCTGTCTGTGATCTTATTACTTAATAACAATAATGTTGATTCCCCACTTGAGTCTATTTTCATTTCATGACACTCACTGTATACTTATTGAGTCGTCTCTTGTAAATATTTACTTCTCACCTCCTCAATATACTGAGTTGAATTTGACTTAGTTGGTGGTAGTTGTGGGGTTAGATATGAGATATTTTATGCTGTATAAATTGAAATAACAGAACATTTCACAGCTAATTGAATTTCTAAAATTTATTTCACAAGATATTGACTTTTTTCCCCCCAATCGTCTAAACACTTGTCGTGTAAATACCTTGCATTATGTGTAAAAGTTAGTTTTTGTGCCTCTCCAATATTAGCTATGTTTAAAAACATGTTGACAGTTGGCGTATTGCACTGGCACAATTAGAAATATATAATCATTCCTTCAGTGTCTTGTTCGCAACCAATTTTTCTAAGTTTTAATGTTGGTGCGACATATGAATCGTACGTCTTGTAATCAGTATTATTTAGAGATTTCAAATTGTTAGATTTAGAGTAAATATTTCATTCTATTTAGAAGTTCAAAGAATTGAAAAGCTGTTAGAAACTTGAAAATATTGGCAAGAAATTACCTATTGTGAACAATTCTGTTAATGAAAAATAAGCGACAAAACTTGAAAAAATGATAGCATAATTGATGATATTTTATTTGTAATACTTTTACTACCTTGATCTCCTAACTTTTATATCAACCTTGCAATTTTTTTATTTTTTTTAAATTTTGTATTTTGAAATTGTAAGAGCATGTGTTATCATTCCATGATAATAACTGTCCTTGCTAGCTTGCTCCTGAAGATATGAGTTCAAGATTAAATGAGTAAAAACTTGTCAGTTAGCTGGTACAACCTAGAAGCTGATCAGCTCACGGTGGTGCAGTCCCCTATAAAGACCCATGATGTGAAAGGTTGGCCAGAGGAAAAACTTGCTTAATGTGTAGGCAGAACAACGAAGAGTTAATTAAGACCAACATATCTAATGAGTCAAATTAATTCTCAGTCATTTGATGTGACATATGCCTGAAGACGGCTGGATTGTACAAGTCGAAACGTCATTGAAACAAAAATGAAGATGCTGTTCGGAATAATTTACAGTATAACTTCAAGAGATCGTTAGAAAATCGAGCATACAGGTTCCAAATCAATGTTTTTCTCTTTTTGTCATATGTCTATTTTGCACTTATCCCAATTTTCTCCTCCTTGCTAGGCTTTATTTCAGGTAATAGATTTTAAAGTCACTTACAACTCTCTAGACATGTATCCACTGCAGATGTTGAACATCAACTCTGTAATATTCACTGTGCCTTTTGGGCAAATAGAATATTGATTTTGTGATTCTGTGATATTGAAAGAGGTATGGGCATTTTGTAAAGTTGGGCTATGGGGACGGATAGTTTATTGAATATCAGCAGTTGTTTAAGACGAGCAATAAATGCAGGTGGTTTTGATTCAAACCCTCAGGTTTTATTGCGTTCTTCTCTGCAGTGTCTACTTAACGAACTTCACTTCCATGGGAACACCTTTGTCTTGGAGACATTTTCATGAACATTTCCTACTTGTTATTGTTCATGCATGACTGGATGGATGTCTTTTTATTCACCGACAAACTTGAGCCATTTTGATGCAGAAAACATTTGTGTAAAATAACTATTTTTAATTTTATTGTAGAAGGGTTTACCTCCCTTGATCCAAAACCACCGTAAAATTATGGAATTGAATATTATCTACAGATATCTATTTATCAAAGAGAATTATATCCGAGGGTATAGGAGACAGAGGGAAGATGGTTTGCACAGCCTTTCTAATGTAAAGTAAAAAAGTAACTACAAGGCTAAATTAACATTATCATTGAATTGAAATTCTATATACATCATTGATGTGAAATATCGGTTGTAAGCAGTTAGGTTTGAGGTGTGAATTTGGCCTCCATTTAACTATGAAGTCTTCGTGGCTGAATGGTTAAAAGTGGCCTGGCCAGATGTATACTGGACCTCCTCTGGTTAGAGGGTAGGAGTTTGATTCTTACTATGGGTCTGCTTTTTATTTTCCTATTGGGCCTCACATGGAGAGACCACAAGACAGCACAGTACATCCGAGAAAAGACAAGAGTTAGAGACATCATAGAATCCATAAAAAATCTCAAATGGCAGTGGGCTGGCCATGTTGCAAGAATGGCAGACAATCGATGGACATCACAACTCACAACATGGATTCCCCCAAGACCACATGCGTAACCGAGGCCGGCAAAATGTTAGATGGAGAGACGAGCTAGACAAGTTCAGGAAGTACTGGCTCCGTGACGCCCATGATAGGGAAGTGTGGCAAATCCTGGGGAAGGTCTATGTCCAATGACGGACGCTAAAAGACTGATGATGATACTGTCTATTTGTTGCTAAAGGATTATGGCCTGATTTGAAGTTGTGATAAAAAGCAACTGGAAATTAGGAGGAAGGTAAAAACTTTTCGAATGTTGCAATACTACATCCTAGAATAAGAAAAAAAATTGTGAAAAGAGTTTTTTTTGTTTTTTTTTTTCTTGTTGGAAAAAAAAAGAAAAAGGGAATAATAGACTCTACCCCTACCCAGGATCTTTTTGCTGATAGCCATTCCGTGTGTTGTAATCTGTTTACTTTCCTTATATAAAACCTGGTCTCAATTTCTTTTCTCTTTGACTGACTGGCCACTGCGACATTATTTCTTTCTCAGCTTCTTTTTCTTTGTTTTTTTTTTTTCCACATCTTTCATTTTTGTAAGATCAAATTACATCTCTTTTTCTTTCTCCTCTTTCCTTGTGTCACACTATAAAGTCTCTCAGGGTTCTCTTAGTGTAATCCTTACCCTCACTCCCAAATCATCATGTGTGTGTGTGTGTGTGTGTGTGTTTAGGTGGTGGTAGGCAAAGGAAAGGAAAATTCTTTTTGAGATGAAGACAATATGAAACTTTCCCTTCACCAACAATAACAGGGAATGGGGGACAGGCCTGCCAATCTTCCTATTGGAACCTCCAAAATCTAATCCAGAGTTTTGCTAGAACGATCAAGACCCCTGCCAAAATTTAGAATCCGGGTTTTGATTCCTTATTTTTTCTTCTCTCTTATCCCATGTGTATGTCATAGTTGTCATGTCAGCTGGTTCCCCTTATTTGAGTTCTGGTCTGAAATTGACATTTCCTCTCCGGCTTGATAGTCTTCCTTCTCTGTTCCAGCTAAATCCACCTTGATCTAAATAAATAATCTCGAAGACCAACTCAGCAGTTTTTAAATTTCTGTGAACTTTTGCACCCTTTATTTCGATGTTACTTGATTTCTAATGTTTCTGCAGAACTGTTTCCCCTTGATGATTGAACAAAAAAGAAAAACTGTTCTATATATATTATTTGAGGTCACTCCTCTAACCTAAGTATGGTATGATTTTTATAATATCATTGATGCTATAGTGCTATCAATAAACATTCTTTGTATTCACTTGGAGAAAGCTATAGAATTGAATAGTTGAAACATAAGAAAAAAACTAGAAAGCATACTTCTGCGTACTCCATTTTCAGAGGGAATAATTGTGCTTGGATCCACCCCAAGGTTCTTCAATAGCTTAATTTTGAAATTCATTGTGAACTTCAAGGGATATTGTGTTGAGTAACTTTGTGAGATATCGTGTTGACAAACAAAATTTTTGCAATATCATTAAAACCACAATTTGGGGAAGGTAATTGTGCCTGAGGCCCCCCCCCCATATTAATCATTTTTACAATTGCCTATTGTCAACCTTTCCCCAAAATATCATAGAAATTCATTGAGAACCTTTTGATATATTGCATGGGCAGTCATGAGCCAATACATAAATGTAATTGGAGAAAAACGGAAAAATATCCTCAATCAAAAATTCCAGAATCTGCCCCCAAATTTTATCACCCCCCCCCTTTTTTTTTCACCGTATTGCCAAACCTTTCACAAAGTTTAATTGAAATTCATTCAGTACGTCTAAAGATATTGTGTGGACAGACAAACAGACACAACCAAATATATATAACTCTTTCCTACTGTATTGACTGGTGAATGAAGGCATAAGCATATATAAAGATAATGGTATTTATTCTAGGAATTTCATACACTAAATATTCCTCTAAATGCTAAAAAAATTAATCAATTATTAAAATTTTAGTTTTTACTTTCTTTCTCTGAAGTGTTCTGTTCTTCATGAGTCAAAATAGAATATACACAAGGTCTGTTCTAGAAGTCTCCAGCCATTTGATATAAATACAAAAATAGCGTACCCTAGGCAATGGCACCATAGACGTCTTCAAAGTACTTCCCTTTGAACATTACCCATTTGTCCCAGAATTCTTTCCACTTGTCTGCAAAGTCCTGTTTCGGGATTGCCATTTACTGCCTCATGGTTCTTTCTCTGATTTGAAAATAAAGGCATATAGTTCGACATGCATAACCTTGGATAAATAGCTTTTTGTTTTTTATCTATTTCATTGGATTTTCGACTTGTTCCTTTTATCTTTCTGTCACTTGATCCTTTATCTCAGGAATTAGCCTAGTACCAGGGAAAAAGTGTGGATTTTTTATGTATTACCTGACATATTGCCCTTAGATGTGTGTCCTTCGTTCTCAATTTATAGACCATCATATTGTTTGCTTTTTTTTTAATCATTGCCAGTTAATGGAGTTCACTTGCCATTCAGTTTTAATATAACAAAACAAAAGTGAATGATGAGAATAAGAATTTTCTTCTAACAGGAAAAAGGACATAGAAAATATTTTTATGTGTATTGATATTTACTCCGTTCAATCGAGATCACATGAGGGTCAAATGGAGAGAATTGAGTAGAAAGATTACTCTGCACAAATGTTCCAAGTGAGGAGTGCTTGCATACCTTGAAAATCAGAATTCGAAATTTGGGCCCTTACCTGAACTTGAACTCTGATGCAGGTGGAAAACATGCAACTACTCTGGCTACCGAACAGGTCTTTTTTGACATTTTTCTCTTCAGTCAACTAACCGTTTTTCTTGTGTAAATATATATGTAACTAAAAAAAGGTGATGGATAACTTCTCCATTCTAAGTCCCTCCCCAAATCTAATAGGAGACTCCTGTTTGCCAGGGTTAGTTTTAGTGGATTTTTTTTTTTTTTTTTTTTTTTTTTTAGTTTCTGGGATGTTCTTTCTGCTTGTCAAACCTTTTTAACAGAAATTTTTTCCAGCCTTCAGGATTCTTTCCCTGCCACGACCCACTCAACAGTCAGAGAAACCAGTGATGGGAAGAAATCACCCTGGAAAAAAAAAAAGACAATCAAACAACACAAAAATTACCCAAGTCAAAACACATTGCAAGGTCCTACATAGCACTGTGATAAATGTTTCTATTTCATTTCTCAACCCTTTTATATATATGCAAACTAAAATGATATTTTGTGTACATTATGGAAACATTGCTGTGGCATTTTAGTATTCGGAAGAAAAAAAAATTTCCTCTTGAACCTCTGAAGAAATGACTTCATCGTGTATAACTGCCAATATATAGGGGCACCACTTCTTTCACTGGCCATGAGTTATCTCCCTTCTAACAAGAAAGCAATACCTGATGAGGAAACCCATTAAACCCTATGTAAGAATTATGTTTATTGTGGGAAGTATTTATCATATTTGTCAGAAGAATCAATGGAGAATAATTTTGATCTGTTGAAAATAGGTTGTTTTCTCTGATAGTCCTCTTCAAAACTGGAAATTTTTGCCTTTGAAAATAATGCTTGAAAAATTTGTTTATTTACAAACTATACAAAATTTATTTCTTTCAAATCTGAGTGTTTCTTGCCTAAGAATTTCTAATGGTGTTTTGTTTGAGTGTTTTTACATATGTTATATCATAGATTGTCAATCTTGGGTTTTGTGGGCAGGATTTGCGTAGGGTCACTAGCCACTGTTCATTTAGCAATTTAAGAGATTACAGAACAAAGATTTTCTTTTGATAAATTGAGCTGAATTTTGAAATCTAAAATGATTTTTAAAAAAGGATATCATTATTCCTACTTGATATCTTAATTCCAAATAGTTGAATGTAAAGCATTTTTGGATACTAGGATATTTGTTCAAAATTAAGTAAGGCGAGGGAGGCACTTTGACACTATCTGGAAGTGATTATCTGAAAAACGAAGTTTTTACTCAAATACATAACATTTATGAGACTCGAGAGTTTATAATTCAACTTGTATGTAAATATTTATGTATGCAATTAATCTACATAAATTGCTTTCTTATGAAGTAAATGCATGTTTGGAATTTTCTTTTCTTTCCTTGCCTTCAGCTAAAAATGACTTCAGCTTCTACACTCAATTTAACTGCATTTACATGCTAGGAACTCGAGTCTTAAAGAAGTTGATGTTCCTTTGAGCGGTCTTTTCGTTCAGAGGAACCATCTTACCAAATTTGGCTTGGTTTTCAGTATTTGTGTTGGAGCAGCTAGTATGAAATTGATATTCAATGCATCTGAATTCATTCACTGAATGGCCAGTAGCCCACTAATATCCAGTGATACTAGAATCTCGCAGTTTTTTTTTTTGTTTTTTTTTTAGCCACACAAATGATATTTATATTTCGTTTCAAATTTTGTAAAGATTAGTCAGCATTGCCTGGGTGAGAGATTAGCTCTTGGAATAATGATTTGCCTTTTTTGTGTAATTTTATTTTAATCTCTTTGCATATAACATTCTAGATGAATATGCAAAACAATGCACAAATAGATATTTAAAACAAATCAAAGACTTGCTTGATGATTTTTTTTTTTTTATTGTAGACAATCATATGTGCTGATCCTTCTATCTAAGACTTCTCAAAATCAATGTAAATGTATACTTTTTTTTTCTCAGTGAAGTAGAAGAGAAATGTTTACTCGAATCTTAACATTTGAGTTTATCATCAACAGAGTTTCACCCACCACCTTCAGTTACAGAAAGGAGGTTACTGTTTTGTTTGTTTGTTTTTAGGAAAAACTACTCCAGATGTCTCTGTAAAATGCAGTGAAAAGATAAATGCAGTTTCTAATTAAATGAAGTCTTAACAATGCTTTTTACCAAAAAGCAAAATGCTTTTATAGCTACTGAAAACTGTGGCCAGAACTCGAAAACTACTTAGCAATGAAATCAAGCTCAAACTCATTTACTTAAAATAAAATAGAAATAATTTAGAGAGATTTTTAATTGTTGCTGCTAAATGAAGTCAGGTCATCATCAGAAAATTGAGATGCTTGCTTATTTGTGATATAAGCTAATGGCTTTCTCAATTGGTAGATGAGAGAATATCTGCAACATGAGAAACACAAGGATTTGTATTTTATTTCAAAGGAAAAAAAAACAAATAAAAAATCTAAGTGTTTCTTTTCAAAGTTCTCTTATTGATATTACTATCAGTGAGAATGTGTTGGTAAATATCCTTGACTTCGGAGTCAAGTCTACTAAATATTATGCTGACCCTTGTGCTATGCCTGGCTTGAGTGTTTATGTCCATATCCTATTAGAGAGGACTTTGAGATTGTTATGTGTGTGTGTGTTACCCAAATGACAGTTTCCAACCAGAGCTACATCCCATTTAAATGGTTCTATATCACTCCCGTCGCAGTTATTGAACTACCGTAGCATCAAAATTTGAAGTCGTGTATGAAAGAATTCCATTAAAGAATAAATATGGTCAAGAATAAATTCTTTTTATGTGATCTGTCATTTTCCACTGGGAAATATCCAAAATTGAAAAAAAACCCCTCAAAATCCAAAAAGAATTTTTATAAGTAGTCTAGTAGAGTCCTGATGCCAGTTTGCAAATCTGTAGACAAAACAATATGACCAGGAGCTTCGGAACACACACACACACACACACACACACACACACACACACACACACACACACACACACACACGTGCGCAAACGGAAAGGGATGGAACCCTTCGCCAACTTTGGTGGCAATGCTAGTTCAATATTTTGGACATAAGTACTTCTGGTTGTCATCCCTCAAATGAGAGATCACTCGGTGTAGGGGGATTTAGAGATGGTAACTCTGAAGAATCCTTTCAAAAAGTAAGGAAACCCCATGACTCTCCTTATCATTATCCAGCCCAATAACTTTTTGCACAGTTTGATACTTAATGGGCATTGACAGGACAATACACTTTAGGAGAAAAAAAAAATTTTATTCTTTTTACTATAAACTTATTCCAGTATTTTTAGTAGAGTTTCAAGTTTATCTTTCATCCACCGCCTCTTTTCATATCGTGGCACTTACTTGTTCTTATGAAAGAGATTTTTTGAAAAGATGGTGGAGAGGATTCAGAATATATATATATATATATATATATATATATATATATATATATTGGGATACTTGCATTAGTAGAGATTCTATCAGTTCAATTAACTAGCTTGGAATTTGAAAGAGGAGTGGAAAAACATAATTTTTTAAATTGTAAATTATCCCTTCATATAGCTAGGATTATGCTGAATATCTTTAAATATTAATTGTGTAATAAACACTGTCGCACATTTTCTGTCTGTTTATCATATCAACAGCACTGGGTACCTCATTTTGGTCTAATAGTTAACGAACTGGTCAAACAGATCATAACAGCTAGATTATGAGTTTGATCCTCATTTTATAGCCTTGTACCAAAACTAAGCTACACTTGATAGATAAGTATAGCACATAGATTACCATCATTGAGACTTTGTTTTTGATAGAGAGTAAGGAAAAATTGACTCAAAAGTAAGTAGATATCTTGAAAGCCCTTTCAGGCTCTTGATGCTGAACCTTCTGACAGATTAATGTCTAGTGGTTTTCACACTCAACACCCTCTAATAATACTTGAATGTCACTTATAAGCCATTTCTAGTCTTATATTTAAGTTGAAAACCTTTCCAGAATCGAACATAATATCTTCAGCCAACTTAACTTGTCTGGCTGTCTCAGCAATTTTAGATTCCTTGTCATAATTTTATTTGTACTTAAAAGATATGCCAGATAAATCAATTGTTGGAATATTTAAGGTGCACCTATAATGAAGAAGGTAGAGGAAAAATCCCACTAGCCCCAATTGTCTCCTAGAACTGTTAAATATGAGTGTATGTGTCTTGGACTAACTTGGGATGTGTATTGTGTATGAAGGAAATGTATTACAGAAGTGAAGCCAACTGGATATCCTCCAGTTTTTATCTGATAGCATACTTTGGCAGACTTCAGCATGGCTACTTACTATAAATCTAGTAGATATTTCTCACCTGTTAGAAATTGTTGAAAGTTGCCATTATCAGCCATCCTCAAGTTGATATTTGTAAATGTCGGGTCCGTGTTCTATAGTTGCTCAAGAGTTCTCTTAGTCCCTCCCAGAACACTTGGACTTTTTCTCATTTATTAATGTCTATCTGATTAATGTATCTTGGCTTTTGTCTGATATTTACCACTTGGAAAATATCCGTCTGAAATGGTAGAAATTGCACAACTAATAAATATTACTTGTGTTGTCCTGCCGTATCAGAATAAGAATAGTTTTTGAGATAATCATTTATTTTGTCTGATTTATATTTAGAATCATTAGCCTATTCCGTTTGGGAATTTTGAGAGATATGCGTTTTGAAATAAGATTGACTTGATAAGAGTGATATGATCTATCAAAAAGAGGTCAGTAGAGTCAGTTTATCTAAATTTATAAGAGCTAACTTGAACAAAAAGATCCAAATAAACTGATGAATACATGACTAAAAGTGCATTTTTATTGTAATAGGTTACTTTCTACATGATATAAAAATAATGGAAATGTTTTATAAGAATTACATAAAACATCTTCTTCATATATATGAAGGCAGAGGGAGGGAGAGAGATTTACTATGAAAATATGCTTGTAGATAACCAATATTTCATCGGAAAGAAATGTATTTAATTTTGCCCGAACATTGCTCTGAGGATGATGTAAATATTGGAATATTAACAAAATCCCACTTATTGCCCTTAGTCATGTTTTTCAGCTAGTTTCATATTCATGTATATTTACATAACATTAACATGGTATGCATCATTAATTCTTAAAAGTAATAACTTCATATAGTCTGAAAAAAACCATTTCATTGAAATCAAAAATGCCTTTGAAAGTTGTTCAAGAAAGCATTTTTTTTCCCCTTCTACTTTAACGTAACCAAATACCCAGCTGCTTTTCAGTTTCATGAATGATTTCTTATTATATTTCATAGATGTATGTTTTAATTCTTTTCAATTCTTATGAGCATTTTATCTCAAATCATTAAAAATCATGTAAATGCTGTCAGAAACTTTGAGTAGAACATATTCACACTATGCTACATAGTAAAACAAATCGTAACCACAGAGGAAAAAAAAAAACAAACAAACTGGATTTATGTTCACATTAATTAGTGTCAAAACAGGTTTTAGGAAAATTGAAAAAGAATTACTCAATTCATGAATTTTTTTTTTTCTTCTCTGTGGACATGATTTGAATGCCTTAATGTGTCATTGCTCAATTTGATGGAGAAAACTATTAAATTACTTTCAATCATTTTGTGAATATCAAATTCCGAATTCAAAGTCGTCTTGTAACTGAAAGGTATTGCAAAGAGCTTGCAGTTTATTACATGGAGATCTTATTCTCTTAATGTTTTCATCTATTTCCAAGTTCCACCTTAGAAGTACGTAATGAACAGCTTATTATAATCGTAGATAATGTTGAATAGTTATTATCAAGAGGAGACTGTCCGAAACACGTCATATTAACTGATCACAATAAGTGGCTTTTATTTTGCCAAAGTTTTCCTTTTTTTTTCTCAAGGGATACAACAGTTTAGAGGATACGCAGTATAGTTATATGAATCTTTGATTTATTGTTATAGAAAATAGTTATGATTATCATAAACCACAAGTGTTTTAAATTCATAAATTAAATGCTGAAAAGTGTGATAAACTGAAATTTAGTTGCTAATTAGTTTTTAGAAAAGACACCATAACATGGATAGAACTGGTTAAATCCTGACAGAAATTCTTCCTTTGTTAGTGCCAGAAAGCCTAGAGTGTATATTCAGTTTATTCTACTTCAATGGATGAAACACATCAAAGACACAAATTTTGGTTCCCAAGAGCAGTCATTCCTTTTAAATGGATTTGCATAAAAAGGACAAAATATTACATACATTTGATTCCATTCTTGCACAATTGGTACTATTGAGCATCTTTCTCTTGTAATCTATGTTCCATTTGACCAGAATCTATTGTATTTGTTTTTGAACAAAATTGAAAAAAACTTTATTTTCATTGATTTTGAAATTGATTCAAATTAATTGCTTCCTGAGTTGCTGATATAATTGAAGAGATCTCAATTCAGTCTTTGGGTCACAAGGTTATTTATCAATCATAGGCTGTGTAAACTTTTGAGTTTGAGTGTACTAAAAACATGGATATTCATTTGCTGCTTTTTATTCTCATCTTTCCCTGCCTACAACCCTTTTGCTGTTCAAAGGAGATCATTCTTGTAACAATGTACGGTCTTGAACATTTAAGGTACCCAAGATTTAATATTAGATGTATAAAATAAACAGAGATGAACTGAATGAAGGCTGCAGTAGACCTCTGAATCTTGTTGATTTCTGTTTTTATGTTATGGTTTTAATTGTACAAAATGGTTGAGGAAATGGATTTATGATCTTGTTCAATGTATTATTCGTAGGAAGAACTCTCACCAAACCTCCCAGACTTCTGTGGGTTGTACTATATGTTAACATCAAATTTAGAATTGTTGTCTCTTGCTTACCCAATCTAAGCACTGATCTAATCACCACCTGGGTTTGTTTTTGATGGATTAGAGGAAATTGATTTTGAACCCGATTTCCACTTTGTGGGCCCCCCCCCCCCCGTTTGTTTGTTTTTTTTTTGTTTTTTTTTAAATTTTTTTTTAGATTCTGACTTGAGAGTGTAATACACATAATTATCATTATTATTGAAGAAGAAAAGCATTGATGTTGTCTTAAAATTTAGATTTTTTAAGTTTTATAAGTGATATAAAAGGACAAGAAAAAAATTGAAAAACAGTTTATACTCTATAGACATGTGTCCAAGAAAAGTTTAAATAAACTGAGGATCTTGAAATATATATCAATAAGCAAAC
The DNA here is from genome assembly GCA_963457665.1 of Thysanoteuthis rhombus. Classification (NCBI taxonomy): domain Eukaryota; kingdom Metazoa; phylum Mollusca; class Cephalopoda; order Oegopsida; family Thysanoteuthidae; genus Thysanoteuthis; species Thysanoteuthis major. The sequence goes on from OY735200.1 coordinate 63,689,972, forward strand.
ATGTCTTGTACCAAAATAAGGTGGAGTTGGTTGTTTTTTCCTGCTCTCTCCCTCCCTCCCTCCCTCCCTCCTTCCTTCTTTCTTTCCTCCCTTTATTTATTTGTATTCCAAAGCTTTTTCTTATATCATACATATGAAACACCTTTGAACACTTCAAAGATATCATCAAAGCTTGGTAGGCTGCTTCATACTTGTAATGATAAATCAGGATAGACAGTAGGTAAGATGAGCATGAAAATTGGTTTATTATGTACAGATCTGGACGAAGTGGAGAGAAAAAAAGAGACCCTATCAGCTGAGTTGTGGTATCTCAGATGGCTGTTTTATAAGGTATAAGTGTGCAAAAGAGATCTGAAATGATTCAGGGGTGATTACCAAAATGAATTTTGGCTACGATAGTTGCCTATGATCTAGATAAAGTGGAACTCATTTTGATTTAGTTTTATAGTCGTTTCGTAAACAAGTGATGTTGACTGATAGCAAAAGTGTTTCTTATTATAGGTAACCTTTGAACTTTGAATCTGGATTATTTCAGGTCTCCTACCTATACTGATCATTATGCATAATTGATTTTATGTTCAGACTTATCAATAGTTTTTCAAAAGTGGGTAAAATCAAATGTCATTTCCTAAATAAGGAAAAAAATGATAAAATACATTGGTGCTTCATATTGAATGTAATATAAGTGAAAGAAATTCCTTGGTGGAAATTTTTTTTTTGTCTACTGTGAGATAACTCAGGTCTGACTTTTGTAGTTGAGAAATTATTATCATTATTATTATTCATAATAATCTAATCTATTTGGACTGATGTACTCATTTTAGTTGTTATAGTCACAACATTTTGGCCTATACACACTTCAACCCTCTTCATATATCTGCCATTATTCCAGAGGTTACTGAATATGGCACTCTTAAAAGAAGCTAGGAGTATACAATGGTGGAAACATGGTGACTAAAACAACTAAGATGAGGACACTAGCATGAAATTGATCAGTTTATCATTTCATACAGCCTTAATGAATCTAAGTCTGTGACTGGGAGAAATCTCTCTGATTATAATGGTAGAAGTTTTTGTAATTCATAATTTTATCTATGTAGCCTAAAAATCTTGGTCTTCAAGGAAGGTCTTGTACTACTTACTTTTTATAACCAGTAAATTGGCATCATCATAAAAACATTAGGTACTTTCAGAATCTTCATCCTTCTCTACTCCCTGTGTTATATTTCTCTGTAAATGAGCCAAGGATCTTGAGCTGGTTTTTTTTTTTTTCTTTTGTTTTGTTTTTTATTTTTTGGGTTTTTGTTTGTTTTTTTTTTCTTGGCTCCCCCAAATTCTTGTAATAAGAACCAGTTTTGCAAGGCATGACACTGTTTACCATTGACACTGAGCTTAAAAGTGTCTGCAGAAATAGCTGTAAGACTTCCGGTAATTCACCCCCCCTTTCAACTCCTTGAAGATGACGAGTTTTTGGTTGTTTTTCTCGTTAGCCAAAGGGTATAAAGTTCACTTCCTGAACCCGTGCCACTATTTTCAGCACAGATTTTTCCTTCTATAATTTTTTTTTTTTTTTCTCCATTTTAGCCTTTATTTAGGGTTATAATTAAGAATTGTTTCCACTATAGGGTCTGTTTTCATTGTGTAGTCTCCATTAGATCCTCAACCCAAACAATCCCATTGAGTTTAGAATGAAAACTAAACCCCCCATCTAAATTCTTGAACAGATGTTACATGCTCATCTTCGACAAATCCGCTGCTGAGATAGAAAATAAGTGCCTATTTATTTGCAATTACTTCACATATTGCTGTTTTGAGTTGTAAATAGATTTTCTTGTCTAATTTTGCATGTAAATTTGAAGGAAAATCGTCTGCTTTGCTAACCATTACACTATGGTGAGGTACCCTAAGACTATTTACGTATCAAATTTTGAATTCCAAATAAAGATATTATTATTCATCTTGAAAAGATGAGTTGCATATTTTTTGAAAAATATCATTTTAGGTATCAGTCCTTATATATTCTCTGATTTTAGTAATTTTTTTATTACAATTGATAGGAGGTTATGCTTATGATATTTCACGTATCAGTCCTTATATATTTTCTGATTTTAGTAATTTTTATAACAATTGATAGGTGGTTATGCTGATCATATTTTACGTATCAGTCCTTATATATTCTCTGATTTTATGATGTTTATCTAAATGGATAGGCGGTTATTCTTCTTGGACAAACCCCGATTGAGCTGTTACGTATTAGTATCATGAAAGTACTAAGCTTGACTCTGTAGAAAGATTGTGTCTGTATATGTATACACAGGTGGGGAAAATGAGTATTTGGGCCCAAGCAAAAGTAGAAGTATTCATTCAATATGATTCCGAAGTTAACATTTACTTAAATTTACACAAGTGATGTATTTTGATATAAAATTGAAAATTACTTAGTTTTAAACATGCAATGCAAGTATATCAAAAGAAGTTTTTGAAGTCCCCAAATATTACTACCCCCATATATATATATATATATATATATATATATATATATATATATATATATATATATATATATATATATATATGTTCATGAGAAATATTATTTGTCAATTCAGTGTTATTTTTTCTCCTTATATTTATTTATGTAGACATTTTAGACCACTGCTACTTTTTTTCTTTGCCCTTTTCTTTTTAAAAGCTTTATTTTGGGGGGCGAAGTCTTGGAGACTTGATAACTAAAGGACTTATTGAGTGAGAAGAGAGGAAATCGGTAATGGAAAGTGCTTGCTTTAGAGCATTGTGTTTAGGCTATTAGCGGCTTTTGTTCAGCAAACGAGAATAGAATAGAATGGATGGTAATTTGAGAACTCATTTTCTTCTGATTCTCTCATCAATTTTTTGTTTCTTATAATCCTCAACATTCCAGAGAGCTCACATTTTTAGGTATTATTTTAAAAAGGGGCTGAAAATGCATCCAATTTGCTAAATGATTCTTTCCAAGTCTTTTCTTCTCTCCATTTTCTTTTCTGATGCTCTCTCTGGTATTTCCTTCCACTGATTTCCAGCTTCGAAAAAGATGTTTTTTTTTTTTTTCATTTTCTTTTATTGAAGAGTTCTATTCAACAGAACTTACCAAATGCCATTTTTGGGGGGAGTTATGCCCCTTCCGTAATCTTTTTGTCCTTTTTACTTTACTGTTCATAATTTTAAGTACGTGCAGTGAAGAGATACAAACAACCACAAATGATTGTAGACATTTCCAATTTCTTTTTTCATCTTTCTTTTATGCTTGAACATATTTATGAACGGATATTTACCTAATGGAATCAGGGTAAAATGTCTTTTGGTTAAGGTCTAAGTGGAATCCAATTGTTATGGCCCATCAGTTGACTGCTTGTCAGAGAAAATATTTGCTGCTTTTTTTCCACCCTCTCTAAGTATATGAATATGAAACCTATGAATGTAAGGTTCGAAGCACAGAATCGTTTTGCGCTTCTTTTCCACCGGGGTCATTGATGAGGTAATTACATACTTTTATGTTGTACTTTGTTGTGTGTACATGACACAATTGTCAGGGGGTTTTTTTGGGGGGGGGGGTTGTTTGTTCCTCAGAAACATATGAGAAATGAATAAAACTTATAAGATGGAGAGGAAAGAATGTTAAAAGGTTATTTTTTTTTTCTTTTCAAGCAATGGTTGGCAACTTAGCCCTAAGTCTGTCATGAAAGGCTTGAGGAATTTGAAAACTTGAGTTTCTGAAGATTCTCATCATTTTCAAAAATGAGAGAAAAAAAAATCTTCTTTGAATTCAAATAAATTCTTTTTTATTTCATTCTCTGATAATCTTAGACTCCAGTGACGTTTGAAAATAAATGTACCTTTTCATTTTAATCTATCTTAATCTATCGGATTTTACTAACATAGATCATTTTTTTTAAAAATTGAATGTCATTAAAAAAAAAACAAACTTGGACTTGTTTGCAAGGAATTCCCTGAAAATTTTGAAAATACTTCCTTCTGTTTTTTTTTTGTTTTTTTTCAGTTTCTAGTTGATTAAATAATGAATTTCATTAAATGATCTTCGGTAGTGTATTTTAAAGAATTTATTTTTGAAATATCCCAATTTTATCAAATGTACTTTTCAACAGGCTCTCAATTGAAATTTTTTTTACTTGTAAGTTCAAAATGGCAAATTTATGTCGGTCTTATTTTTAATGAGTCATTTTTTTCTGTCACCTCCAGGTGTCTGCTAGTGATCCAGATTGTGGCTTTGACTCGAAAGTCACCTACAAAATTGCAGATGGCATGGGTTATAAGAAACCAACCGAATTTTATATAGAGAGTAATACTGGAAGAATCTGTGTGGCTAAACCATTGGACTACGAAGAGAAATCAGTGTTTGAATTCCCGATTCGAGCTGATGATAGAGGTAAGATCACACACTGACTCATTCTATCTTGTTTTGAGGACTTTGAATTTCCATATCAATTCTATCACATAGTACATGTCTCATTTCTAAAATGTCAGTCATTTTAATATATAAATTTAAGTTCCATGAGTCAATTTCTTCAAATGATTTCAATTGGTCATTACTATCAAAGCAATCTTGCTAATTTTCAACTAGATACAAGATTCCATCTATTAAGATGCTACTATTTGGTCCGTCTCAGTTTTTGTATAGTGTAAAAATTGTTTCCTTTTATTTTACCATCCAAATTGACATTGTATCATAAGAATTTTACTTAACATCAACTTTCCTGAGCCATTTCAAAATCTTACTTGATATGTCATGAATAATGAGTTTTAATATACTTATACATGTGCATTTTTTGTGTATTTGCAGATGGCTTTTACATGACGGCCATTGTGAAGGTGTCCCTTGAAGATGTAAATGACAACCACCCTGTGTTCTACCCTGTGGAATATAGTACAAATCTTGACAAGGATACCCTTCCTAGAGTCCCTATAATTACTGTCCAGGCCACAGATAAAGATTCTGCAAAGTCTTATGGTACAATTGGCTACTCATTCTTATCTGGCAATGAAGCTGGGTACTTTAGAATCCATTTGCGTAGTGGTGAGTTATGTTTTATTTATTTTCTATTTTAAACTACTAACATCTTGAGCTACAACCATTCCACCATGGTTTAGTGATCGCGACAGTTTTTTTCTTAGTATATCTCAGAATTTTTGAGATGAGGTATTATTATTTCCATTGATATTCGGACCATCCTCATCTTTGTTGTTTTTCATACAACGTTTCGGCCGAAGACAGAAAACAATAACATCGAGAGAAAAAAAAAAAAAAAAAAAAAAATCTGTCACCTGAAGTTTAAGGCTCCTAAAAATTAGCACCGGTTGTCCACATAGCGCAGTGGTTACAGCATCAGACAAATTACTGGTAAGTAATCTGATGGTACTAGGTTCGATCCTAGTGTGAGACAGTATAACAATACTACTAACGCTAAAAGAGGGGAGTACGGTCAATATACCCCCGTCGGATGAATAAAGGGTTCGGTTTGTTACTTCCCAAAAATCTCCCAGATGATACCTGACGAAGGCCTTAGAGTGCAACGGCCGAAACCTTGTATGAAAAACAACAAAGATGAGGATGGTCCGAATATTAATGGAAGTTTTTTTCTTTCTATCTATTTTTGATTACCTCTGAAACAAAACAAAATTCTATTCATCTATGAAATGTCCCTCGAGACTTTCTTGAATTCAATTTTGTTTTGTGATTTATTTTGCACAGTTCTCTGCTTTGCTTTTTAAAACAATAAAATTTACTTTTTTTTGTACCATTATAAAGTCTTCAAAGTATTTTTTTTTATAAATTTTTTTTCTGTCTTCAGGTGTGATTTCTTTGTCAAAGTCACTTCCAAGTGCACCCAGATTATTTCAGCTTCAGCTGACTGCCAGAGATGGTGAGGGCCTCTTTGCACTTAGGCCAGCAAATGTTACCATAAGTGTTAGTGACAGAAATGTTCCTATACCAATATTCTCCGAGAGCAAGTACAGCTTTTCAGTTACTGAAGTAGATGGAAAAGGTACAATGGTTGGACGAGTTCGAGCAACAATTGCTAATTCTGCCCATGGTAAGTTTGATTTTTAATTATTTTTCAATTAGAAAGATCACATTTTTCTTTGAGATGGAACCATTGCCTTCTTTATATTTTATATCTTAAATTTTTTGCAGAGTCTATTTGATTTCACTTGATTTTTAACAATAAACTAATGCTTGAAGAAAACTTCATTCTAATGATATCCAACCAAAATGTTCTTCTCATTTATGTATATCTTTTTTTAAATTTGTCGCAATGAGTTCTACATTTCAATAAAAAAAATGTTCCATTCTTTGTTTTTGAGAATGAAATGAAATCTTTTTATATCAACGTTTTCTCATTCTCTATTTTTGTGCATATACATATACTACATTGAATACCTTTCATAAGGGAGGCAAAAATATATATATAAAGATTTTATCTGGAAGAGTGACTGTGAATATTACTTGGTCATAGATTAGAAATATGAGATAAATGTTTTGAGTAGCTGCCATTGATTACATTAGTCAGTGTTTTTAGAAACGTGAACAATGTAATTTTCTTGGTCTGCAACACTCCACTCTTCCTCTGGGAGGGCTAAAATTTCATCAAAAAGGAAATTCTTCCGACCCATTGTTTCAAAAAACGCTCTCTTCCCGGTAAATGATTTCAGTAATTTTTTTTTTTTTTCTTTGAGAAAAAAATCATCTCTATCCAAATATATCCATGACCTCTATTTCTCTTTCTTTCGTACAATTTAAAAAAAGAACCAGGAATCACATATCTGCAAGCTAAACCTGATGGCCCTCAATGGTGGGTTCAATCCTCACCAATCCTCCAATCTTACCATTGATGGTCTGATACAAAATTTGTTTTAACAAATAATATCAAGAAAATGGTTTGGAGCTCATGTCTAAAGCAATGATCAGCTAGCTTATCTTACTGGACCTTGTTAGTAGGTCCAATCTTCATTGAATCTTCCACTATTGATGATCCGATACAAGACTTCTATGTTAATAAATGATACGAAAAATTATCGATCCAGATGCACTTAATGTGCAAGCTAATCTTGCTGTCCTTGGTGAGTTCAATCCTCATTGAATTTCCATTAAAGCCCTTATACCAAACTACGCTATAAGTAATCATTTGATATAAGAAGATCCGGATGTACATCATGTAGCAATGATCAGCAAGCTGATCTTGCTGGCCATTGTTGATGGGTTCAATCCTAATCAGATTTTCCAGTATAGATGATCTGATACTAATTTAGCTCAAGCTAAGAATATTTACTTATATTAGGAGCAGTGTGACTTCTTCTTTTTTTTTTTTTTTTTTTTTTTCAAATATTTTTGTCTGTAACACTGGACTCTTCAACTCAAAGTGAAAATTTGGCTGATAGAATTACTTCCTCCCAACAATTTGAAAATAAGGACTTTTCTGCTGAAACATAAATTCCCTATTTTTTTTAATCTTTTTTTCTTTCCCAAAGAAATTTTCGTATATTTCTTGAATTCTCCATTGGTATTAAGTAGTAGAAAAATGATTAAAAGCAATGTCTTGAAGATATCCTCTTAACCTACTTATAAGATAGACAAACTGTTAATTGTACAAGGATGAATCGAATCCACAGTCTGATGCATAGTTATTAGCTAAATTTTGATCTTTAATTTTCACTGTTCAATGTTCGATGTGATTATTATTCACCTCCGAAATTAATGCATTGACAGGGAAGGAGATAACATTGGTACTATGAACAAATAAATTGGTAACAATGAGAATTTATATAGATTATGCCGAATTGGTGAACTTGGTGGAATTTACTCATTTTTTGTGAATAATGTTTGATTTCACTTTGGTTAGATGAACTTTTGATTGTAAAAAGAAAAGATAGTTCCTTTATATCCTTGTTTTGATTGAATAAACTTCGGATCAAATTGATTCCACGTATTCATTTATTCTTTGTAAAAAGAAAGTTGAAGTTTGCTAATTAGGCAATTTCACCGATTCTGCATGACCTATCTTTTCAATAATTCTGTCCTGAATAAAGAGATTTTGTCAGTCTGCACTGTCTTTGAATAACGTTGTCAACATATGGCGCTTTTGTTAATTTTTCTCTCTTTTTTTTTTTCTCCTATGACTCTTTATCTTTCATTTCTGTTTGTATTTCAGCAATAACTTATTCCATCATCTCAGGGGATCGTCAGAATCTGTTTCAGATTAACACCCTTACTGGTGTGATCACTGTTGCTAATCCCCTCGACCATGACACAGTGCCATCTGTTCTTCTAAACATACAAGCCGCGTCTGGGTCCCCAGCAGTTTACGGTACATCGCAGGTATGTATTTAAAATCCAGTAAGCGTTCTTGTTAGACTTGGGTAACTGTGCTTAGTATATTTTATCTAATAGATGATGTAAAACCAAAAAAAAAAAAAGAATGAAATCTGTTTGTTTGTTTCAAAGTATTTACTCTAAAAGTATTTATTCTATCAATGTATTTAGATATGACTGCATCACATACCAAAACAATACTCTCTGATGTCCTTGATTTTGAACATTGAATTGACACACAACAAATTATGATAGATTATATTTTTGATCTATTAGAAATATTTTGCTAATTTCATACAGAAAAGTATACAACCACAATATCCTGGTAATTGATTGTTTTAGTTCAAATGAAATCACATCAGAGCATTTGAGATTCTCAAACTCTGGACTAGTTCATGTGGGAACTTCAGATATTGCCTCTTACTATGTTTGGAAATCCTGGAAATGGTTTATAAATGAGATGTGTCAATGGTTGTGTCGAGTGCAAATACTAGATTATACTGATCCAATGTTAGGTTCTACTATTGAAAACCTGGATAAGGGAATCTCTTTGCATAAATGAGTTTTGTCAAGCAGAAAGCATATATGGTTATACATAAGAGAAGTTGGCTGTTCATCAAATACCTATTAGTTCATCAATTGTATATAGAAACAAAATGCTGAATTATTAAAATTAATGCTGACTGTGATTCAAGGAGCAAATGAGCACTACAAAAAATAGTAAGATTTGAACAGAATATTGAGCCCTTCAGACCATGAATACTGAAAAATTGTTATATCAGGATAATTCTTTGCTGAATATATATCAGCCAAAGAAGCAAATGGTATTTGTAGAACAGTGATGGCAAACCTATGATATATGTATCTGCAATGACACGTCCAAATTCTAAATTTGGGAAGAGAGAATGTTGAATATTTTTAGTATGCTCTTATAGATTATTTATAAAAAAAACAAAAAAACTGTTATATGGTAACCATTATCAATTTTTATTAGTATTTTCTTTTATCTTAAATTTTTAGTTGCTTTCTCTCCAGACTTTTCTCAAGCTGTCAATCTACAGCAGTGAGTTAACAAGGAGATGAAGGATGAGCTTTCAGTGGGGTTTGAACTCCTATCCTTTTTGCCTCATGCTATGAGAACTATATGGTTGGCAGAAGATTAATTCTAACCATTAAACATGCCCTCTATTCTTGCACAATCTCTCCTGGTGTCATATTGGAGACCACTTACCAAAACTAACAACCTAGGTTTTTCTCTGTTTTCAAGCTGAAGAAACTTTTTCATTCATCACCTTTTTTTCCCCCAATGTTTGAAATGATTAACTCCCAACACGGCATGCTGCTAAAAGAAGTTGATTACCGTATGGTTTCTATTGAGTGACTAACCAGACCAGTTGTTTACATTAGTAAACATTCATTTTTTTTTTCTTGAATGAGCTTTGTCAACAATCATTATTAATTTATCTAATGAGAATAAAGGTAATATTGCTGTAACCAAATATTTTTCTGAAATACCATTCTTGAGAAGAATTAAATGCACAAAATATAGTTAATATCTTCAGGTATGTTGGAAAAATATAAACTCGCATCCATATTGATTCTCATCAACTGAACTCAGCTTTCTTTTTTTACGCACAAATCTTGATTTTGACAAAAATTTCAGTTCTTGTCTATATACTATTTTGAAGAAAAGATTATTCTGAAAACTCATACTTTTTCTTTCAATTGATTTGAAACCGAAACAAAGATTATATAAATGTCTTACGTGATAGGAACTCCCTTACATACCTTTTTACCCCCCTGAATAAATTTCTGACATTTTGGTTTTTGATTTCTTAATCAAATTCACTAATTGTCTCATTAATCTCAGTTTTGAGAAAGGAAAAGAAGAAATTAGTCTTAATTTTTTTTTCAAAATTTATTATTCCAGTCAGTTACCTGCTGTTTCTCTGCCCTGAGTGATATACTCATTTATAAAGTTGGAGCCAGCAATCAAGTCCCATTTATTGAAATCTACTTACTACCATATATCTAATAAGTATGCCAGCAAAGGCGCTTTAATCAATCCTATATGTTGAAAAAGTAACTCGAGAATACCTTGAAATATTATGACAGAAATTTAATAAGTTTATAAATGATCATATTTTATGATTCTCTTTTCCTTTTTTTCTCCTATTTCGAGGAGTATCTGCCTTTGTGCCTCAAAACTCAGATTACAATTTTTTTTTAAAGTCTGCGAAGGTAGACAGAAATTAAATTTACTTGATAAGTTTTGTTTTTAGACCTCGGATAATATTTTGTCTATTGATTTGTAAAAAAAAAAAAATACTATAATAATTTTGTAAAAGAATTCTCTTGGTTTTTCATTATGCCTAGTTTTTTGTTGCTTTTTATCTGAGATCATTAGTCTACAACCGGTTTTGCTGCTTATCTAATGCTTCTAGAATAACTGAGCAACAAGAAGACTTGTTAAAAATTAATAATGATGACAAGGCTTCATAGACTAATACAAAGAAGCCATGTTTAAGGAAAATGGTTCTTATGCTGTGTGTCTAGCAGTTCATTGTTGGGAATTCATTCTCTCTTCTCTTTCTGTTTCTCTTATTGTTTTATTTCCTTATTTCATATTTACTTTTAATTTGTCTTTTTTTGTTTTTCTTTTCATAGTAATGTTTTTTTTCTCTCTTCAGGTGAACATAACAATCACTGATGTGAATGATAATGCACCACAATTCCTTGGTTCCAATTTATCGATATCTGTGCGTGAAGATAAAACTACGACGACACCCTTCTATTCCGTTGTGGCTACAGATCGGGATAGTGGACTTAATGGGCAAATTGTCTATAAACTAGTCAACGATAAAAGTGGACTTTTCTGGATTGATAGGGATCGAGGAGATCTTTATACAAAAAGGAAACTCGATTATGAGCTGCAGAATAATTACACTCTGAAAATAGCTGCCCAAGACTTGGGTACCCCTCCTCAGAGTACGGAACTTCTTGTTTTTGTTAATGTTCTCGATGTTAATGATAACTCTCCATATTTTGACAGAAGGCTTTATGAAATGAGTGTCACTGAAACGGACTCTGGACCTAAAGTTTTTGGTCAGGTCCTGGCAAAAGATCCTGATTCAGGGGCTAACGGACAAATCACATACAGCCTGGTAGAGACACCCCAATCAGCAAAATTTGGTATCTATCCCAATAATAGTCTTCTGTATGTTCGTGATAAAGTTGACAGAGAACTTCAAGATTTGTATTATTTGACAGTGGTTGCCATTGATAATGGGTTCCCTCAACTATCTGCATCAGTTGATGTCAGGGTCAGAATCTTAGATGCTAATGATAATGACCCCATATTCTCTCGCAAGAAATATACATTCAACATCCTTGAAAACCAAGCAGTGGGGACAGTAATAGGAATCGTGAGTGCTACTGACCGTGATAGTGGACAGAATGCCAAGCTTAATTTTTCAATTCGAGGTCACAGCTCAGAGTTTGCAATCAATCCATTTTTTGGTGAGGTCACACTGAGGCGAGTACTTGACCATGAAACTAAAACTCACTACTCAATAATTATTGAAGTCAGTGACCAAGGGCAACCACCCCGCAAGGCTTCAGCTATAGTAGATATTAATGTATTAGACGTGAATGACAATGCACCACGGTTTACCTCTAAGAAAAATGCAGTGGTTCTTGAAAACCAAATCAAAGGAACTCCTGTCCTGCAAGTTTTGGCCACGGACCCTGATGCTAAAGAAAATGGAAGCATTACATATTTCTTTGATACAGGTAACTATTTACTTAATTCAATAGATCTTGTAATAAAATAAGAGTAAATTATGTATGTATAATTATAAATTATTTTTTCCATTTTAACAAGTCTCATCTGAGGTCACCATTAGAATAAATTCAATAGCTTTTCAGATTTAATTATTTTTAAAGTGTCAGATTTGATAAAAATTGATTTTGTATCAAAGAACATTGTATACAAGGATTAATGGCTTCAATTGAAATATCTGCTGTACAAAGCAACTCTATTGTATGCTCTCTCTGTATAATTAGAAATATACATTATAAATCTTTATATAGATTAGTAAATACCTGTTGCTTTCTTGCAGTATACCTTAAGTTGTGTCTGTGTCAGTGCACAGAAAATAGAAAGATTAACGCAAGGTATTGTTGTCTGAGATTCTTGAATTCATCTTTAGTAGATGGAACTGACACATCAACAAAAGTAGCAGCCATAAGTTGTGGTAATTATAATGTTATCCGCAGCATTCACACACAGCTTTTTTGCAATACTTTTCTCCTCTTTCTGTTCATTGTTGCAGACAAATTGACAGCTTGCAAATTATATTAAGGATTAGTATGACATAGAAATTTCATGGTGTATCTTCTCTATTTAGAGACAAAAAATATATTTTAATAATGTGGAGTAGATTTGTCAGTTACTAATTTATGTACTTCTCTTTGAAAAAATTATTTCATTTCCAGAAAGATGAAGAAGCCTAGTTTTCTTGGAAAAAAGTATTTCTTTTCTGCCTTGCTTTTTGTCTTTTGTCTTCAACCGTTACTTGAACTTATTCATTCTGTAATACCTTGACCTGGATGGGGTGTGTGTTTGAATATTGGTAATAACAAGTATATTCCAACCTTGTGTATTGAAAAAAAACCTTGACGTTGGGCTAATTGTCATCAGATATCATAGATTTTTCTAATTAGAATAGAATAATGGATTTGTGGATAATTATCTAACTTGAAGGGAGTACAAGATTGCGTTGTGTCCATCTGAGGTAAGTTGATGCTAATAAGCATCTGAAGATATTGAAAGATACTGGATGAACAAAATAGAAAACAACTTTGAAAATGTCAATTCGTAATTCTCCTGAGAATAGAATTATAGGTGTGAAATAATTATGGAAGAATTGAATTCAATCAAGATTGTCAAATTTCTTCTTTTTTTTTTCTTCCCTCAATATTTGCTTAATTATATACTGAACATTTTTTGTTTGTTTTTTTACTTCCAGGAGGGGATCAAAATGCTTTAGCAAATTTTGCTATTCACCCAAGAAATGGTCAGATAACAACACGAGAGGTTCTAGACTATGAGAGTCAAAATAAATATATTCTTACCATTGTAGCTCGAGATAGTGGAGCTATACCATTGGAGAGTCGACAACAGGTTGTAATCAGAGTTATAGACGATAAAGATGAGCAACCTTTGTTTCCTTCCAAGAACATTTCTTTCAGCATTCCTGAAAATGTGCCAATTCGTACCTCAGTTGGTAGAATCGATGCCCAATATGGTGATGCAGACAGTGGACGATATAATTATTACCTTGTCGGTGGCAATATTTTTGGGGCCTTCACAATTGACGTATCTAGTGGTGAGATATACACCGTCAAAGACGTCGACTTTGAAGAAGCCTCATCTCATCCTCTTGGGGTCAAAATAGTTTACAATGGCCCCTACAGTGTGATGAGTAGTAATATTACAGTCATTATATATGTCATTGACATTAATGATAATGCCCCGATGTTTGACATAGATCCTGTTGAACTGTCAGTCCAAGAAAACACACCAGTTGGTACATCTCTATATACATTTGCAGCTACTGATTTTGATTCTGGTCCCAATGGTACCATTGTGTATTCTATAAAGCCATCTGGAAGTCCCGGTAGTGAAATGTTTGGTATTGATCCAAAATCCGGTCAGCTAATTGTTAATAAAACAGTGGATTATGAGAAGATACAGACGACATCATTTATAGTGGTGGCAGAGGACCAGTCTCCAGATCTGACCTCCCGTTTGTCATCCAGTGTTACAGTGTTGGTCACCATTGAAGATGAAAATGATAATAAGCCTCAGATTAACAGTTCCATGCTAATCAATGTATCCGAGGATGAATCTATTGGATTCCCTCTGGTTCAATTGATTGCTGTTGATGCAGATTCTGGGAACTCAAGCAATGGTATTGTCACTTACAGCATTGTTTCTGGCAATTCCAAAAGTACATTTCTGTTGGATGAAAATACTGGTAAGTTTATTTCTTAGTACTTTTTTTGTTATAGCTTACTTGTGTATTTTCAAATTCATTTATCTGTATTAAGTAAACCACTTCTTTGTTTTGAATGTATGTTTGTATCTATTTAAAATAGATAAATTTCAACAATGGTGTAACAATTGTAACCCTTTCAAGACTAGATCATTAAGGTGCTTGAAAACCTTGATACGTCCCAAGCATTTTGAAGTGTAAGCAAATAATCCTGAAAAAAAATGCCCTTAGAAAAATAAATAGAAACTCTCCAAAGACCCACTCTTCTTTTTCCCTAAGAACACCAGGAAAACTTTGATAATTGCAGAATCTTTAGATAAAACAGATGATTTTTTTTTTTTAGATATTCTTTTTATGTACGAATGGTAATTTTTCAATAGAATTCATCAGAAAAATTGAGATATTTCAATCTTGAATAAAGCAGTATTTAAAAGTTATTACTGCTCAGATTCTTGTGCATTTGATTCTTTACTAAGATCATGATTGTTTTTTTTGATTGAAAATAACTAGAGCTTAATTTGTCCTTCTTTACTCTTCAGGATTGCTTACCTTGGCTCAGAAATTGGATCGAGAAACCCAGGATAAATATGCTTTAAATGTTAGCTCACAAGACCAAGGAATTCCACAACACGTTTCTTACACTCTGCTAACAATCCAAGTCATAGATGTCAATGACAATACACCAAGATTTGAGCGTTCACTCTATCATGCTGAAGTAGCTGAGAATACAAGCAAAAATACTAACATTGTCAGAATTGTAGCTCAGGATGCAGACACAGGTAAATGACATTTCTGTGGTTAAGTTTTCTTTTCTACAATGTTGTTTTTTTCCACACATTTTGTACCTTGTTTCAAAGTATATTATATATATGATTTTTTTTTTTTTTGTTTTGTTTTAAATGGGTTGGGTGGTACTTGAACCAATTATATCTGTTACAAGTAGCAGCTTGAGACCAACATCCTCTTACTATACCTCGAACTAAGTAGTATTAGTTGTATTTGTTGCTATCATGTGAATGTAACTTTGGTTCAGAAGCACTCTATCTTCATTTCGAAATTCAAAAATGTCAAGATGAATCTTCTACAATTTATTTTTTATCCCATGTATATGTATAAAACAAGTGAACTATTTATAATTTGTTTCATATGTTGACAGTTTTTCTTTTTTTCTTTCCAGGTACGAATGGAAGAATTCGATATCTGATTCCCCAAGGGACTGCAGACAATGTGTTTAGCATTGATGAGGATAGTGGTGTGATAAAGACAAATGCTGAATTAGACAGAGAACGCAAAATGACTTATCAAATAACAGGTAAGAAATTATCTACTATTCAATTCTTTTTGTCTGTCTTTATTTGCTCTGGTGCTGCTCATTGGCATTGAAATGGATTTCTTTTGGCATACAATCTCTCCTCTCATTCAATAACTTCATTTATTGTTCCCTCATTGGCAACCACCAAAGTTAATATCCATATTGATTGATATTCTAAGCTTTGTTTTTACTGTTAAAAAAAAACAACAAAAAAACATCTTAAACCACTTTTTCATCATTTTTAGTCATCCTCTTATTTTCAGTTTGTTTCAAAAATTTCAGGGAGAATAAAGTTTAATGATATAAAAACTACAGCAAAAAAATATGAATAGAATTAGAACAGTAATAATTTCATTTCATACGAAAAACATTACAACTTGAATACTGATTATGCTAGACATGGTGGAATTGAACATTCACCCTCCTCCACTAGGAGATTCAATTAGGCACTGAAGGTCTGTTCTCTGGAATACAATTCCCGTTTTCACTCAAAGAGATTGAACTAGGATTTCCTGAAGTCTACAGTTATTGCCGAGGTGTCTCATCACAGTAAAAAGACATTTGATCATATTGTATTTAATGCAAAAATATGGATAATCCTTATTAAAGAGTGGAATGTTGTTCAGGGTGTATAAATTTGAATTGAGTTTTCCTCATAACACTGCCTGTTTCCCACTTCTTTTTGTTTTGTTTTTTTCTTTCTGGCCTTGAAGAGTATTTCTGACAAGGGATGTTGTCTTTATTGTTTAATAATTTCAATTATAATCAATTTGGTTGGGGTTTATCTTAAAATGAACCTTTTTCTTCATTTAGGATAATGATCAGCAAACTAATTAGATTTACACTCTACATATCTCAAGCCCAATCAGAATTAGATATATTAACAAAAAGGACCCCAATTTTGAATAGATTATATTAGCATGTCACTTATCTTTCTTTCCAATATCTACTGTCCACTTATATGATAAACAAGAGATTGAGTTTGATTTTTACAGATTTGAAGTAACTTCATTTAATTTTTTTTGTTTTTTTTGCTCTTTGTAGCTTATGCTGTTGATGGTGGTTATCCTATGAGGTATGACACTACCAATGTGGTCATTACTGTAAAAGACATCAATGACCACAATCCTGTATTCAAGTCTTCAGTTTACCGACTGAAAATACCAGAAAATCAGCGATACAATGTCATTCGCACCTTTGTTGCCTACGATGCAGATGAAAATGAAAATGGCAAGGTTACGTACAGAATTGAAGGTAATTAAGTTCAGTTATCCCATGGTTTAGATTTGTACCACATAAGCCAGTATATGATGAATGCTTCTCAAATGTATTTAGAGGAATATCACTCTCTTCAATTGAACCTAGCCCCTCAATTGTCAATATTGAGAGCTTCTGTAGATGTCCTCTAGTCATGATACCAATTGAATGTACGTCTTATATACTGGCATGTATTGTGCTTATATTTAGCTACCAGTCGTCAGTGATATCAGATTATTTTTAAGAATGTTAGTTGATTTGGGAAAGATAATTCCCGAGTAACCTAATAAAAGATCCAATGTGAGTTTAGTACATCCTAAAAGATGCTAAAATTTATTAAAATATAAAAAAGCTATAAACAGCAATTCAAACAATTTACTGTGCAAATTTTGCTTACGAGTAAAAAATTTAATGGCTCGATAGCAAACATTATTACAGCTTGCTCATTCTCTTCTCTCAAAGAGATGTCTTGAAGTGAATAGTCGCCCGACCTGAATTAGAAAGTTACTATTCCATTGCAAGTTGAACTCTGTAAAAAAAAATGTGAAAATCTTATTCTTTATATTATTTCAGCTGGAAACATAGACCAAAAGTTTGCCATTAACCCTGACACTGGCGAGTTATCCTGTGAGCCTTTGGACCGAGAAAAAGTCCCTTTTTATAACCTTACTCTGGTTGCCGAAGATGGGGGCAGTCCTTCGCGAATTGGTCGCACGCAAGTGTTGGTCACAGTGCTTGACCTGAATGACAACCAACCAGTATTTGAACAGTCAAATTACAGCCGGACGCTACCCGAGGATATTCCACCTGGAACATTTGTGCTACAAGTTAGTGCCACCGATGCTGACCAGGGTGCTAATCAGAATATTTCATATTCTTTAGGGAATAACACTTTTGGTCTCTTCACATTGAACAGTACCAATGGCACCATCTCCACCATAGGGTAAATAAAAAAAAGAATTTCTTGAATGTCTTTTTTGGTTTGTTTATGTTGAAACTTGGATGCTATTTTCCTCAATAGTTTCAGTTGTATAAAAAAAGCTTCACATTCACACTAAGTTTGAAAAAATGAGTGCACACTAACAGGACCATCTTTATAGTAGAAATAGTGGTCCACAGGGAATTATGTGAATGACTAGGATCTACTCATGCTGATTGACAGTATAACTACAAAACCAGAAGCTGTCCTAGATAAGTTTATATATATATATATATATATATATATATGCATGTGTGTATGTATGTGTGTGTATATATGTATGTGTTTATGTGTGTATATATGTGTGTGTGTGTGTATGCTTGTTGTATAACATTCTACTTTGGAAAATGTTGCACTATGATATCGTGATGAGTGACACATGCTGAAGATATAATCCATTACAAGCTCAGCCCGATGTCTCAAGTCTGAACAGATAGGGATTGTTTAGGTATGGACCTTGTATTAACTCTTGGTTGGATGGATTTTCTTTCCACTGGGACAACACACCAGCCCAAAATGTTTCGTCTCTGAAATAGTTCAAGCTTATAAAAACTCTTTTCTTAAACACCAAGTCGACTTGCCTAACTTGCATCCTGGGTAACATTGAGCAAAAGATATAAACATCAAAACAGTTTACATTCATTTTTATAGATTTACGTTCAATGTCATGATTTCATTGATTTCAAATCTTTATAAACCATTTATCATGAGACGTTCATAATGTCATGATTTTTAATTCATTTCAAATAAACTGTTTGAGACCACTTGATCTTGATAACAATAATGGTTTAATAACATAATCCTTGATTTTGATATGTCATTGGAGTATGATTTAGATTCCTATATGTTTTGGTCTGCATGGTTCTCCTATATGTGCCAAAATAGTTGAGTCCTCATCAGATTACTGGTATTACTGGAGGAATAATCTGAAATTCTGAATTAGGGTCATTATCATCGTACCACAAGTTGTGCTGACAATATTCCTATCCTTCTTGGTTTTAATACTGAGTTTCAGCTGATATATTCTTGGTTTTCATCACATGTATAATTCATCTTGGAGGAAGAGTTTTGTATAATTGATGGTTCTATATCTTGGTGTCAGAGATTCTTGCAATCAGCACCAATCTCTTTTTCATTGACTGAAACAAATCTTGTTACATATTCTAAGTAGATAAACACACATGATAATCTTCTTGGTACACTAGCTAGACATGGGAGATTTTTTCTTTTTTCCTGTCAGATGTGATGGTTTATATGTCAGCTTTTTTATTCATTAAGTGTCGGTACACATATCATTTTAGGCTCTTTACCAGCCTAGCTTACACCGCCATTTGTTGCTCGTATAAGCAGCTTTCTTCACCCCATGCACTCTGTCAGTTTCTCTTTTTATTATTTGAGCAAATCTCAACAAGGATGAAAATATTAGTTGGGACAACTCTTTGTGTAAATATTGGAGGAATTAACAAGAAAATACCAAGTTTACTGTCTTATAACTAGTTACAAAATTATTCTTTTCAAGTACCGTCTATAGCTCCAAGATGATGTATGATTATTTCATGACTTATTTGGGCAAGCATCTTCTCCAATCACTGTTTTGTCCAGTAAATTTTGAAGTTTTGCTTGCATGACATGTTGGGTAACTTGGGTGTTTTCCTTGGCATTATGAATTCCTTTTATCAGGTCCAGACCAAGCTTTTATGGGCCCTATGCAGAATTACATTTGGCTGCATACCACCTTCTCAATACTGCAAACATTATTGAGTCTTGGGGACCCAAGGCAACTGCTTATTTTGCTAATGGGTTGGTCTAGCTTTGCTCTTCATGCAGTACTATGAAATGATTCTCTGAAACTCTCATTGTTTTCAATTTCCCAGTTTAGTTTTCTGATCCACAGGATGGTTGATTCTTCTAAAATTGCATCTGATAGATTTAACTCCAATATTTCATTTTCTTGTATTTTCAGATATTTTGACCGAGAAGTGAAAAGTACATACCAATTTGATGTTATTGCTACTGATGGTAGCTTGTATGAAAGTCCACACTCTGTCAGTGTCCCAGTGGAGATTGTCATGGATGATGTCAATGATAACCGACCAGTCTTCCCCGCCCAGCCATACCGGACGACCATTCCCTCCCGAATAGGTCCAGATGAGTTCGTTCAGCAAGTGAAAGCAACAGACAGGGATGCTGGAAGGAACCAGCAAGTATCCTATATCTTCGGTCCCCGTTCTGATGATTCACAAAGGTTATTCAAGATAAATTCCAGGACTGGAATAATTAAGACTAAAGCCCAGATGATTCCCGATGGCTACCATTTTCTTGAAGTTATTGCACGAGATAATGGAGGCCCACGGCTGAGTTCAGCAGGTATGATTTTTGTTGATTTTTACCTGGAATTAGGCGACATCTTTTAGTATCCAATGATTGTCTAGTATTATCAGCCTAGCATTTTGGCTGTTTTTTTTTCTTCTCCACATCACATTCAGCACCTTTTTTAGGAATTGATCTCCAAGTTCCACTTTACCAATTTTTTCTCTAACCTAGAGTCTTCAAAACTCCTCGCATTGTTGCCATTCTGGCGTGCCATGCCATACAGTTAGAAAGGCTCTAATCTGAGCATGCTTCATGAATCAACTTTACTCAGAGAATAAATTTTGTACATGAGAGAAACTAATTGATGGCAGTACCCAAATGGTACGTTATACACAGAGTATACAGCAAGACCTCGGGCTTCCAAAATATACCCTTGGAGTAATCTACAGATGATAGTGTAGAGCAGAGATTCCCAAAGTGTATGCTACAACACTCTGGGGTGCTATAGTTGGGTCCCATAGATATTTGAAAATTTTGATGATTCAAGGCAATTGTAATTCAATGCACGAACACATGGTCACCATGATATGAGGCAATATTTTATTGAATCACTCAGTCCACCTCATGTGGAAACTGAAGTTCAACTCATAATTGATAGACAAGGTTTGTTTTCTGGATTTTTCTAGAAATATATCAAACATTATCAGTTCATATGAATATCTGCAGTTTCAACTTTTTCATGAATTTGAATTACATGATTCATTATTTTTTATCAAACTTACTTAACCATGTGAATGTCAATACAATTGTTCAGTATTTTCTGTCAAAAAATCCTCATACACTATAGTGACATGGATCAGAAGAGTTTGGGAATCACTGATGTATATAACAAAACATTTAAATGAATAATTTTTAACATTTTGATTGGATTTCAAGTTTGTATTATGTATCTTTATATCTTGTAACAGATTTATTGTCAGTTATGTGTACTGTGGAGGTAAATAGTAAAAGATCAAATTGTGGGTGCACCTTGACAAAGAGTCCAACCAACAGGTATAAGGGTTCCATCTAGAATTGTGAATATCTGTGTGTGGGGTCAACTTTTTCTTTCTTGATTCCATCTCATTTCTGTTTGATTTTGATATTTTCTTTTAGATGCCAAATAGTACTTTTCCTTTGTTGGTCAAATTTGAGTCTCCAATCAGTCCACACTATAAAGGGCTTTCTTCAGCATGCCGTCTTGATGTTTGAGTTTTACTTTATGCTTATATGTACACAAGCAAGTTTCTCAAATACTGCTCTTATTAGAATGGGTTTTTGAGATGAGTATTAAGCATTCATTGGTTAGTCTTAATAGAATATTAAGGATATGAAATAGATGTGTTATTGAAAGAATTCTAACCCATTCATTAGTTTGTTCTATTCACAGTGATTTTATTTTCATGGGAGATTTCAGTAATTTGTAAAATTTTTCTTTTCTCATTTTCAATGGAAAAAAAAATCTTTTTATTCACATTTTGACAGTTCTTACTTATGATTTTACAACTCAAAATCTTGATTAATCAATTTTTCAGTAAATGTGCCCAAAAGATTTATCAAATATTACGAACTTTATCTCAATTTATTCTGAAAAAAAAAGAGATTTTATTGATAGATTGTTCCATTCCCATTTTGTTGATTTATCTCCTCAAATATCAAATTTAAAATCAACTAGCTTGAAATGTATGAATAAGACTTTGCAATAAAAATCATCAAATTGATATTCTTATCTGAAATTTGATTTGAAGGTGTTGTCGAAATAATGGTTGGCCCTTCCAATCAACAACAGAATCTATTGTTCAATGCTTCTGTGTACGAAGTATCAGTTCCTGAAAATGCGACAAAAGGGAGACATGTCCAAACCGTTGTTGCCCTTTATAATAACCGAAAGCTGACCAGCACCAGATATGAGTTTATCAGTGGTAATGAAGACAAGACATTTTCTATTGATAGTGAGAGTGGTGAGTAATAATTTATTTTGTCATTAAATTGGAAGAAATGAGATGAATATATTGGAGAAAATGAATTGAAATTTTAGTTGGTGTATAACAGTGCTAGAATGTAATACAAAAGAAAATATGTAAATTGTTTATTATACAAACAATTACTAATTAATTAAATCTACTGAAATAATCTAAATAAATGATTAGTTTACCATTCTCTTAATAAGTTTTTGCAAAGAAGTTATTATGGTAATATGGAAGAAGAAAAAATATCAAATTCAGTCTGAACAATTTTGATTCTTTCTTTTGTTATGCATACATTGATTTTAATGTTTGAATTTTCTTTTAAAATCCTGACTTGACAAAAAATTCTGAGAGGGAGCCGTTGATATTTATCACAAATAATGTTATCTGATCTTTTATTGTTATCACGTCAGTTGGTTCCTAATACTTTTAAAGTGAATTGAAAATTATTAGATTTCTTTATTGATATTGATACGTTTTTTTTATAGCATAAAGTTGTTTATAAAATGTATTTAATGAAGTAACAATGAATGTATTGTTCTAATTTTATATCCTTAGTTTATTATCAGACTCTTATCGTAAAGATCTTTCCCCAAAATGATCACAATAAGTAGATTCCTCTTTATATTCAACTGAAAATTTTCAAGAAATATAGATTTAATTTCATGTACCTTGATCAGTATAATTCTATACTGCTAAAACCTTGATATAATTTAATGTTTTTGTTTTCAGCTCACACTTGATTACATTATTTGTACTGTAATACCGTAACGGTATCGCATCAAAACTTGCACTAAACAAAAAAAGTGGACTATTAACAATCCGTTGGAATTGAAATAATACCAGTCTTTTCTTTAATTTCTATTAGAAAAATGTGAGCAAAATATGTTGGTGAATGAGAAAGTTTATTGTCAACATGTCCACTGCATTTATTGAACGTTCAGTAAATGTGATGGATCCAGGAAAGCTGAAATTTATTTTGGTCAGGGTTAACTGAGCTGACATTCACCAAGTACTAGAATTATTTCTAACTCTAGAAAACAAATTTCCATTGTTTTGTCAACTGAATTCTACTCCATAAATCCTGTTTTTATCATCATGAATTTTTCTTTGATTGTTTTGTCTTCTTTTTCGCTTCTAAGGTGACATTATTATTAAGCGACCAGAGAATTTGAACTATGAAAAGAATCCAACTCTTCGATTAATGGTAATGGCCCAAGTGAGTGGTTCCCGAGCCTACACTATTGTCAATGTTAATTTGATTGATGATAACGACCACACTCCGATCTTCACTCAATCGCATTATGTTTCATTTGTTTGGGAGAATGAAAATCGAGACACTTATGTGACAAAGGTAGATATCAGCTTATTGTTAATCTATATTACCAAAGAACGTATGTATGTATGTATGAGAGTGTGTCTACTTATTCCTGCTACTGATTCTGAACAGAACCTCTTACAAGCTGCATATTGACCAAAATTCACAGGAAAAAAAATGTTGATAATCTTTGAACTGTCTTGGTGATCACCGAACTGAATTTGTTTCTTGAATGTCTTTGTCTGTCATTCTCAACCCTATTTTCGGGCCCTATCCCTCATCTTTCTGAGAGCTGTTCACACATTCCAGGGCTCCCTGTCAAATGGGGTTACAACATGAGCAGATTGGAATTATGATAAATGAATTTCTATCTATGACCTCCTTCTAAATATGCTGCACTCTACCCCCATGATTGAGAATGGCTGGTACACATATAACTATCAAATATGTACACTCATTAATTTGACTGGTTGCTTGGGGAGAAGGGTTTTTTTTTGTTTTTTTTTCTGTTTTTTTTTTCCCCAGATTTTGCAATCTTTTTTATTTCACCACTTCATGATTCCTAGCAGATAGAGTTTGACATGGGTAATGCTTTGCATTCTACTATCAAACATTTTTTGGAAATATTCTACTAAGGGTACCTACTTCCATCTTATCTCCAGGCTTGAAAGAAATGATGAGAGAATGTTTTTATCTATTTACTGACATAATTCAGCTTAATGAAATGTTTTTCTTTCGGAGTCTTATTATAATTTAAGTCAAATAGATTGATTTCAGACTGATGAATTTCCCTTTTGAATTTGTCTTTGAGGACAGAGGATAAATTATGTGTGCTTTTCACCCCCTCCCCAGTTGGTTTGTCCCACAAATTTTGAATTACCACCATTGCTGCTGAATCAGCCCCCCACAACCAATATCAAACAAACTAACTAGTAACGGCCCACAATACTAGTTTATTAATCCCTACTCTGCATTAATTTTGAATCACTAATAATCCTTTTTTTAGACAGAAATGGAATACTTGAATTGAAAAATTCAGTATCCAAGCTTATTTTTCTCAACAACCAGGATTATTTGATTAGGACAGAAAATGACTAAAGAATAGGAGTAGCGGTACTATTAGTGGGCAATGATAATAACTGAAGCCTTGCCTATATATTCCCAGTTCTAATACCATCAGTGCTGAAGAAAAGCTGTATTTGTTTCATTCTCTCCAGCCTACTACAGTAGGATTTGCTATATCCTTATGTATGGAATCTTTAGACTGAATAAATGTTTCAACATGTGTGTTTGATAGATTTCACTTATGATATTATGGTTTATAGGAACAGTTTGTCACGAGATGAAATTGATTTGCCATGAAGCCTCACTTACTAATTCTTTGTATGTCATTGCATTTCAGGTGTCAGCCAGTGACTACGATGCCAACAACCAGGTGCGCTATAGCATCATCAATGGCAATGATGGCGGGGCGTTTAAAGTCGAACAATACAGTGGCATCATTAAAACAACAAACCTTTACCTGGACAGAGAAATTTACTCCTCTTATCAGCTGGAAATTGAAGCAGCTGACAATGGATCGCCACCAAAGTCGTCCACTTGTGTTCTGCACATCACTGTTGTTGATAAGAACGATAATAATCCTGTTCTACCAACACCCTCGCCTGTCAATATTGGTGAAGGTAAATCCGGGATCCCTTTCTTTTTTTCTTCTTTTTTTTTTCTCCTTTCCACATTTGTTTGAATAATCATATCTCATCCTCCCGTCTTTGATGTTGTCAACAGTTTTCAGCCCACCTATTCTGTAACCCTCATCAGTTGTATAATCCAAGAAAAGAGGTGTCCCCCCAATTTGGGGGGGAAGGTCTTCAATTTTATGCCTGATGAGGACTGGAGAATGGATTAGCCAAAACGTTCTTGACAACATCAAGGATGGAGAGAAAGGTTTCACTTGTCCAAATAAGTTTAAATGGTAATGACTCTTGAAGTTATAAACAATGCATCTTTTTTTTTTTCTAACAGAAATTTTTGCTTATTTTTCATCTGGCCTTATAGAACGTAATATTACCTCTCAAAATGGCAACTGTTGGAATGATGAACTCTAAGAAGTGAATATTGAAAATCTAGAACTAAAGGGTTGCTTCAAATCTCTGACAAAGATCCAATACTACTTATTAAGCTTTGTATGGTTGAAGTGGGGATTGAACCCATTAAGGTAGTAATGGGTTCTGAGAGAAGCTTGTTAACCACTATTTCATGACAAAGCATTCTATGTATTATTCATTCTCTTTTCTTTTTTTCTTTTTAAAAAAAAAATATTTTACCATCCAGTGTTTTATTCTTTTGCTCTACCTATATCAAAATTGATCTTTTAATGATATTCTGTTGACTGCAATTGAAAAACCAATAATAATGTATGATCAGATCTTTCATGATGAGTGTAAGGTGTCAAGTTAGATCATCAGTATTTGAGTAAAAGACACAAGGCTACCAATATTGATTTGTTTGGTATTGCTTGTGAACATGAATCTGAAAATATCATTTCCATTTACTTGGAGAAATATACAGCATAAATTGCTACCTTGTTGGTAATGATAATGGTTAGTTACAATACTTTACCAACTCTGTATTGAAAATTCAAATTGGTACTATTACCAACCAAAAACGTTTTTCTTTGAAAATTTTTTTTTCAAATTCACCCAGAACAAATATCTAGTGTCTTGAATATTGTCAAAATTGAAAAGGATATTATAACTTCTGGATTACTTTTTTAAATATTAACATTGTGGAATAAATGTCAACTATTATTGAAATGTATTTTTTTGTAAAAAGGAAACCGTCCTCTGCATTTTGAAAAAAAAAAATAAAAAAAACCATGCTGCTTGAAATTTGAGTAAATGAAAGGTGAGGATTAGGAATGAAATTTTTGCAATAATCAAAAGAAGTCCTTTTGTTAATTTCCAGAAGCTTTGGATAGAACCATGTGTAAACAGCCATTCCTGCCTTATTTTGGAACTTTAACTTTGGGCACTATGTATTGGAAAGTGATTATTAGTCTCAGACCATTTTTAGGGAATTCAATCTTCAGTAGATTCCTAACTACTGTGGCTCTGTGCCAAGCCAAGTGAACATATACCATAAAGCACAAAACTTTAAAATGAAGGCTAGAGCACTGAAATCATTATGGACTCTGCTGCCAGAAAATTTTGGATGAAGTCAGTTCTTGAGTAAATAATTCTTTTATATAAGAGCAAAATTCATCGATACCGCTTGATTAATGTATTTCTAATGATGTAGATAATTATTGATTACTTCATTTATCAAAACACTCTTGACATGATGATTGAACACCCAGTCTATCAGGATTACAAATACTAGTAAGTCAAGTTTCAAGTCGAGTATACCATTGTTATCTTATAATCGAATACTTGGAGGCTATACGATATTCATGGTTTGATATTTTAGTTGTTTGGCTGTTCCGTTAAAAAGTAGTTTGCTTTGATGGAACAGAAAAATATCATATTCACCGAATTTTGATTTAGCTGAGACTCATAATGCTAAGAAAATAGAATCCATGTTACCTTTTTAGAAAAATTGTTTTCAAATCCAGAAGTTTCTATTGATTTCCAAGATTTCTAATGTAAGAGTGCCGCCTTTTTTTCTTTTCTTTTTTTTCTGCATCTTGATTTCACTTATTTTTATTCTTTGATATTCACTTATTCTTTTGATTAGAATCCTCAATTGTATTTCTCCTCTTATTTTTCTTCAGGTACTGAGGTTGGCTCTGTCATTGCTATGGTAACAGCTAATGTAGCTGATCTGAATCCAGCTCTCAGCTACAACATTAGCTCTACTGAAGGCATGTTCAATATTGACCACTTGACCGGAGAGGTCACTCTGGCCCAGCCATTAGATTATGAGAATAGAAAAGAATATTTCCCTAACATTACAGTAAGTACTGTCCACGAGATTTTATTTTATATATGAATTTGAAAACGTCTTTTCATACTGTTTCTGTTTGTTTTCAATTATTCAATATCTGTTTTTGTGAATTTACTTTTTCTTTCAGTTTTTTTTATGTCAAGTCTCTGTGAACTTGAAGTGTTTGTGTCAATTTGTTTCAGAATCACTCATCAAATCATTGTTTACTAAATCTTTATTCTTATCCGTGTTTTGGAATTCTCTCTTGGGAATGGTATCCTTTCTAGAGTTACTATTATGATCATTATTGATAATTTCAAACTTCTACAGTTCTCAGTGAAGGAATTTGCTGAAACGTGAGCTCAGTAAATAGAGACCAATTTTATTGTCTTATTTTACAAAACAGAGAAAAGAGTTACGTTAATTCAGCTATCATTTTGCCTCACTATGGTCAAACCGTTCTTTTGGATGACTTGCCCTGTAGTTGCATGTGGAGTTTGAAGCAGTGATTAACCCATAAAAGTACGGAAATTTGAGGAACTATGACGAGACCTCAGAGACAAGAATAGATGCCAGTCACTTGTGAACATCTGAATGGATAGAACGAAAGAACAATCATGCTTGCTAAATATTCTTATTCAGATATTTATTTTTAAATGTGATCAGAAAGTTTTTTTACAGGGCGAGTAAATAAAGCTCTCTAATTCTTACTGAAATGGGTATTGATATTAAGTTACTGATGCCAATAACAGACAGAAATAATTAAGAAGGTATCAGTTTTCTCTTGCTAGCAGTGTTTTCATTTTTGGGGTAAAATCTCTACCAATTTCCTTCAATAAGGAGAAATC
The DNA here is from genome assembly GCA_963457665.1 of Thysanoteuthis rhombus. Lineage (NCBI taxonomy): Eukaryota > Metazoa > Mollusca > Cephalopoda > Oegopsida > Thysanoteuthidae > Thysanoteuthis > Thysanoteuthis major. The sequence goes on from OY735200.1 coordinate 63,718,347, forward strand.
TAGTGAACAGAGTTGAAATAGTAACTTATTTTAATTCCTTATGTTCGCATTTGCCTACAGCACCGTTTCTGGCCATTTTTTTTTTTATTTATTTTTTTTTTAAAATAAAAAAATCATCCAATGACCAATTCACATTTTTTAATATTTCAAAGTTTGTATTTTTCAAAGGAAATAGTTTTTCTATTGCTTATCATTCACCTGCATGACTGTATTTTTCCGAAGATTAGTATTTTGCTCAATCAGAATTCAGAACTCTACTCAATAGTTTGTTTTGTTCATATACACAGGTGAACAAGTTGAATTAGTTTTGAACAATTTGAACCCTTAACTTGGAGATACTGAACTTAGATTACAGGAAATCGCAATTGAAATAACCACTTTGAAGAAATGGCTTCACAAAAATGATCAGCAAAAATTCAAATCTATCTCGAAATGCGTTTATATCATGAACTTTTCTCAACCTATTGCTCACGACTTAGTCTAAATTTTCTTCCCTTTCTCTTTCATTTTCATTGCAGGTGAAAAGTGGAAATAATTATGCTACTACAAGACTGACAGTTAATGTATTAGATGAAAATGACAATGCTCCAGAGTTTAATAAGCAAAGCTACCAAGTTACCGTCAAAGAGACAGCATATATTGGCAAGTCCATCATCACGGTAACAGCCACTGATTTGGATTCTGAAAAGAATGCAGTGATCACTTACAGAATGGATACCCCAGTTGCTGAATTTTACATTGATTCAAAAAGTGGTAAGGACAATTTCCTCGGGCTTTGTGATTGTTTTAATGGAAACAAAACATAAATTGGCAATAAAATCATTTGTAATTATTGGAAATGGAAATGGAGGGTACAGCATATACCTACTTCTTAATTTCCAGGTTTTTTGTCTGTTCAATGTCTTCACATGTGAAGACATTACCATAAACCTGGTTCCCAAAGCCAAGGGTTATTGTAAACTTAGTTCTAAAAACCCATTTCCATCAGTGATAATAAGTACTGGAAAAAAGTGTTCATTTTTTTTGTTTTTAATTGAAATATCAAGTCAAATAAAAGATTACAAATATTCTAATTTATTTCCATATTGTGTATCGGTATTTTGTAAGGATGAAAAATTGTCCAATTACATGCATAGTGAAGAAAACGTGTCCTCATTGGACCATTACTGCCATAATAAGAATTATGTTAGCATGAAAGGAGTCACGAGATTAACAGAACAAAAGTTTTGAGTTAGCCTGTAAATATAAAAAAATTTCAACTCTTTTTTTTCCTTACAAGATTCATTTTGTAAATTTTGTCTTGAATCAAGTAACAACTTGAATGTTTTCATTTCAAGGTGTTTTCTGTAAGAATGCTGATTTTCAAAGTATATGCTATCTGCTGAGATGTAACTCTTGTTACCAGAGATGATATTAATCTATTCACAATAACATTATTTGTGATGTCAGATACATTTTTACATGAATTTATCCACCTGCCAAAAACTTTATATATTGAGTATAATTTTCTGATCCCTGTCTTACTTAATTTCATATCTCTTTGTTCCTTAGGCACAATCCACGTAAAACGTGAGCTGAAGTTCAACCCTAACCATTCTATAATTCAGCTGGTAGTAGTAGCTGAAGATGCTGGCAATCCCAGACTTTCTGCCGTGGTTGTTGTTTATGTCCAAATAATTGCTGTCAATACTTACCCACCAAGGTTCCTAAATACTTCATACAGGTGAGTGTACTTCCACCAAGTCATATACCAATAGAAAAAGTACAGCATTTACTGGTATAAATAGATGAGTGATGAATAACAATGTATGAAAACTTTTTAAAAAAGCTACTAATATGTTCTATAAAAATTGGGCAGATGTGATTTCAGGATTAGAGTTGAATAATTCACGTTTAGGTCAGTTATACTTGAAAATCTCGGCGTTTCAAGATGAGAATATCAAGTGAGTTCAAACAACTTGAGATTATTATAGATAATATTACTAATATGTAGAGATAATACAGCTGTAGTAGAGATCAGAAGAGAGAACCCTGTAGCTATTTGGATAATTCGAGTGATTCATGTTGGTTGAGCCTTTGTAGTCTAATCAGCGAGGTACTGTCACAGTAAGAGAGGCTCCCAAGCATAAGGAATATGAGTTCAAATTTCACCAGAAGCTTATCCATTATTTCTGATCTTACTGCTTACTGTATGGCCATAGAATGAATGATGAAAAGCGACAAGAAAAACACAAAGACTAATCATTATGTATTATACGTTTGGACTATTTTCCTTCTTGATTTGCTCACTGTATCTCGGCCGAGTACCTTCAAGCGTTCATTGGGTGTTGTTGGTTCTACAATGTGGAATCACTACTCTGAGTACATCCTTAATTGGACTGGACTTGTCATATCCATTTTTTGTAAATCTGGATTGGGTTTTTGGTGTACTTCTGAGGTTTGCTTTGCCCAAGAAGTCCCTTGTGATAAGAGGCTCCCATATGCTACGGAGAGGCTGATTGGTTCGACTAGAGATAGTATGTGTGCTACTCAAAATCTTGTCAGTTGAACAATTAACACCCCTGTATTTTGGAGGGTATGAACTAATTGAATTGTCTGTTATCTCAGTAAATTAGGTAACTCAAAACGGCAAAATATTAGCCCCAAAGCTGGATAACTCATAAAATGCTATATATATATATATATATATATATATATATATATATATATATATTGCTCTCTGATCCTATGCAGGAGTACCTGGGAGTGACATGTTGATCCTAGGCAAAAATGCTGAACTAAGCGGGGAATAATCCTGTCATCTCTTTTTATAGATACTATGCAAGTGGAATTATAAGACTTATTTTTTCTTAAATCCATAAATTTTAATTGTACCTAATCTCAGAATACAAACACTTTATAAACATCTACGACCAAACTTTTACTAATCTTTTGTCTTTCTCTTTGCAGGGTCCGCTTCAATGAAAACACAAAACGTGGTACAATACTGTTGGATCTAATCGGCCCGACAGATGGCAACCTGCTCAAAAAACGCAAAGTTGATTACAAAATAAAAGAAGAGGATATGCGGAACATATTCTCTTTGGGCAGACGGTCAGGCGTTATCCGTCTCAACTCTATGCTTGACCGGGAGAAGACTGACCGTTACAGCTTCACTGTTGTGGCTTCCGATGATGGCAAACCGCCAAAAACCTCCACTGCCCATGTGGAAATCATCGTTGAAGATGTTAACGACCAGCCACCAGTTTTCAACCAGCACACCTACGTTGCAATGCTGAATGAGTCTTTTACGAGTAATGTGACGCTAGTTAGTGTCCATGCAACAGATGGGGATAAGGGCGAAAATTCTGAAATTGAATACCACATAACAACTGGTAATGAGGATGGCTTGTTTACGATTGATAGCTCCTCGGGAAATATCATTATTACCCCTGGCAAGCACCTGGATTACGAGAAGGCGAGTTCGCACAAGCTGGTTGTTGAGGCTATTGACTGTCCTAACTGCCAATGGAATACCCAACTGTCCACTTTCTGTATTGTCGTTGTCAATGTGACAGACATCAACGAGTTTCCTCCGCTTTTCCCTCTACAGCGGTATATAGAGTTCGTGGCTGAAAACCAACCTGTGAACACACGTGTCTTCCAGGCACATGCCAACGATAAAGATGGCACACTTTTTGGCAAAGTCGTGTATCAGATATACGATGGTGACTACAAGTCTTTTCATATTGACAGGGACACGGGATTGGTGCGTAGCGCTGTTCAGTTCGATTATGAAGATCGCAGCCAGTACACGTTCCAGCTGAAAGCTATGGACAGTGGAGGGTTACATTCAGTAATTCCAGTCGAAGTGAATATTCTCAGTGTGGACGAGTACGTACCGAAGTTCTTGAAGTCGGAATACTCTTTCAGTATACGTGGAGATGCGGACGCTGGGGAATATGTTGGGGAAGTAGAAGCCGCAGATAAGGATCAAGGAGAAGATGGACGTATAATTTACCAACTCGGTGGTGCGGAGGATAAGTTTATGATCTCCCCCTTGAATGGTAGCATTTATGTCAAGGAAAACCTTCGAGGTGGTGGTAGTGGCAGTGAAGCAAGTCTCAAACGTAAACGCCGTGAGGCAGCTGTAGAAAATCAGGAAGAACCTCTGAAAGAGGTGGAGGAGGAAAAATTCGAATATGTAAATCTGGTTATTATAGCTGGGTCAGGGAAATCGGATTCTAAAGTAAGCAAAGCCCATGCAAGTATAAAAATAGACCGTGGATGCGTGGGATGCGACAAGCTCGCCATTGTCGGTCCTGGAAGTGGCGGCCAAACGCTCATAATTATAATCGTAGTCATCCTTTTGGCTCTCATCCTCATCATTGCGTGCATTCTACTATTCTTTGTGTACAGACGGAGATACAGGAAACGCAAACCCCGATCAGGGCCTCCCTCATTTGAGGTTCCTCCGCCGGCAGCTCCTAGGAGGCCTGGTCCACCCTCCTATAGGGAAGTTGTTCGGTGTAATGGTAACCACATCGCACCATCTGAAGTGCTGTCGGACCGCTCGGGTAATTCAGCCTCCAGTGGGCGAGGCTCTGTCGAAGAAGATGAGGATGAAGAAATTCGGATGATTAATTCCAACACTTGCCTTCAAGCCCAGACTCTGTCCCGTAAGGCCAAAATGCCAGACTCGGGCATTCAGCAGGATGAAGATAGCTGCTCAGACCCACCCATCCAAAACCACCAAGAATATTTTGCCAAACTTGGTATTGACACATCTCGAATTCAAGCCAAAACAAAGCCCATTGCCACGGCTCCACCTCTTGAAAATTTGCACCATTTTCCTGATGATGGCGGAGGAGACCCCGAAGAGATCGATATCAACAATATTGTCTATGAGAAACTCGGGGACATAGAGACAGACGATGAGCTGTCAATGATTGAAAACTGCCGGGATCAGGGTTTTCATGATGCTGAACCTCACCAGGTGGCGTCACTGTCTAGTGTAGTGAACAGCGAAGAGGAGTACAGTGGCTCCTACAACTGGGACTATTTACTGGACTGGGGACCCCAGTACATGCCACTTGCCGATGTTTTTGCTGAAATTGCACAACTCAAAGATGATGACACGTTGAACTGCATGCCTAAAAAGCAACCTATTCATATGGTCCCCCAAAGATTTTTAAATAGCACATTGAATTCAAATATTCGAACTGTGCCACCACCCATTATCACAGATGCTCCTCCTAAAATGTACAATCAGGGCTCGAACCACTCTAGTCACACAGCAGTAAATGGGCCCTCCGGAAATCCAGGGTCAAGAACTAATAATGCTTCTCTTCCCACGTTGCCTCGTTCACCAATAAGTCATGAGTCGTGTTTCCCTTCCCCTGCATTGACCCCATCCTTCACACCCTCCCTGTCGCCATTGGCAACAAGGAGCCCATCCATATCCCCAGTGGTTAGCTCCCGTGGAGCTGGTAGTTCTGCTCACAACACACCTGGGCGAGCACGAACATCCGTTAAGCGAGGTCATCCAGGCTTCATTGGTTCACCAGAATCAGAACAAGAGATCAGAATATGAAGAATTAGAAGTTTCTTTTAAGGACAATGTAATTTTCATCTCCTGTTGTTATCTCCGCTACGAGACAAGATTGAATGTTTTTTTTTTCTTTGAATGCTGGACAATTTTTTGCCCTTCGAAGTAAATTGTTGTAATTACTATCTTTCTAATCTCTTTCTGTATAGTTTCACTCCACGAGCCTATTTCTCGATGGTTATATACATGTAATTTTTTTTTTTTTTTCTCTCCCAAGGTCCTCCAACTACTAATCTCCTATCTTAATTTTTAGCTTTTTGCTCCCAAGATTCTCCTCGGCTGTTAACCCACAATTCGATCAAAGAGGAAAGAATTAGAAAGATAGTTTTACATTATGACATCGAGATTGTTTTTTGAGTGTCCTTTATGAATCGGTTGTCTTGTAATGCTGAGATATTGTACACCTACGAGTGCCCTCCGCACAGGTGTTCTGAACAAATCAAAAAATGAATAAATTAAGCAAAATTAATCTGAGAGGTCATCAGTTCTAAACATTTCTATCACTTGATGGATGGCTAGAAGGACATTACTTTTCCTTTGTCAAAAATAAGACTCGAGAACATTTAGGATTCATTAATGTTCTGTAAATAAATTTAAGACTAGTGTTGTTCACAGATAATTGTGCATCTCTTTACTAAATATCTTATGGCTCCATATTTTTTTCATTTTAAAAGGATCATAGATAAAAATAGATGGCATTTTGGGGAAGTGGAATTTTCTAAATTGAGATTCATAAAATATTTTTATGATGATATTCAAAAACTTTTTATGAGAACTGGCAACAGGACTCTTCTTCCTCCGAATGAAAGATTTATTATTTTTATTTTTATTAAAGAATGGCGTCAGCTGTTACAAATCAGCTTATACTTATTGACTGCAATATTGCTGATTATCGGAAACTAAAAGATAAGAAATTATTATTTACAGTATTACATGTAAATAACTCAATCCGACAATGACCAGTTTTGCAAAAATGTAAAATAATTTGTTTTTCCCTCCAATAGAATGTTGATATTTTTTTTTCCTTACATTTATGTTTTCAAAATACATTCACTTTAACCTATGATTGAGGGGTGCGGGGAGAGACTTAATACAAATTCACAAGAAACTTTTTTTTTTTTTTTTTTTTCTAAAATGAAAAATTTTTCCTTTTGGGGGGAAAAGAAGAAAACTAAAAAAAAATAGATAATGATTTATATTGCAGATGAATTTTTAAATTTTTTATTTTCAAGTATGATTTCTTTTTTTTTTATTTTCAAGATGAATTTTTAAGTTTTTTATTATCAAGTAAATATATTCCCATTCAAAAGTTTCTATGATTATCAGGTTCGTATTTCATCCAATTAATTAACTAGTTTTTCGGATTTAGTATATCATTTCGTCTTTTTTTTTTTTTTTTCTTATTTCCTGAAAATTGAACTTTTCAAACATTTTTACATTTTATTTTTCAGTCAAATATTTGATTACTTTCTGTATGCTGATTATTGAAAAGAAATCGAAATGGCAAAAGTAAAAACCCTTATAGTAACCCTAAAATGTCTTTTCTATCCAACATACAGACATATTTATTCAATCACTCATGCCAGTCCATGTAGCACTTACAAATTATGTTAGCCCCTCTGCCCCTGGGCCTATTTGAAGGTGGGGGAGATGGTTAGGGTGATCAGTCAGATGCTGGTTGGATAGAAACATAAAATACCAGTGAATTCATGTATTTTTTATGTATCGTGGTTGAAATATATTCATGTTCTGTAATGATTCCACCTTCAAATTAGAATCATTGCCCCTAATCTCACCGAACCAAAAATTATCTGGTAATCTCATGAAATCCATGTACAAGCACTTTTGATTTGAATGAAAAATTGAAGTTTAAAAATCCAAGGTTCCATCCAAATTTTTCAACTGATTATGCTTTGTGCAAAGTAATTTTTACTAATGGGGTGAAAATTAATTTTCAAATCCAGACAGAAAGTTTTTCTCCTTAGTGATCAATTTAGTTACTTTGTTGAAATGGTATGAAAAGAAATGTTATTTACATCTGCATACATCTATATATACATTTAATGAATATGGATGAACTTGCATTGAAATAACATTGTAAGCGAAATTAAGTGCTGTAAGTTTTACATTATTCGATTAAAACTTCTGGCAATATTCATTGCTTAAAACTACTTATCTATCCATCCCATACATTTTAATTTTTTTTCTTTTTTTTAATCTAACCAATTGAATTTGGCATGAAAGCGAAACCACTTATAGTGCCTGCAAATTATAGTGTTCAAAAAAGTGTGAAGTATTTGCACAGAAGAGATAACCAGATTCTTGTCAGCAGAGAAATTAGATCATGAAAATAAGATGGAATCGTTGATATATTATTTATCATTTATTAACAATATCATAAAATGTTGAAATTTCTGCTTGTTTGGTTCTCTTAAATTTCTTCCGTCTTGGTCTTGGAATATTTCCCAGATGTGAATATTTGAACTCTCGAAGTTGATTGATATACTGTAGTCACTCGTGTAATGTTCAACTTTTTGAGAGCAATTTTTTCAACTTGATATTAAGGAGTGGAAACATTGCATGATGCTGGCTTATGAATCGGTAGGCCCAAAATTTTTGCTGTTTCAAAAGCATATCTCGTGTAATATTTGCTCTCCCTCCTTGAAACAAACATCACACAAGTATGTACAGTAATATGAATCATCCAGGTGATCTTGTCCATGAAGATGGCAACAGAATAAAAAAAAAATTAGGTGAGACCGAGTTGAGATCATTGACTCCCTGAACTAGAAGAATTACTCGTAGACTGTCTTTCATAGTATAAAAATTAGCTAGAATGTCAAATCTCGATTGCTTGAATTTTCAGCCAGTCAAAATTAATTTTAGCATTGTATATAAAACATTATGAATGGCAATAAGTAGGCCATGTTGCAAGAATGTCAGACAACTGCTTGACATCACATCTTACAACATGGATCCCCAGAGATCACATGCAAAATTGTGGCCAGCAGAAAAAAAGATGGAAAGGTTCCAGAGATATTGGCCCCGTGACGCCCATGATTGAGAGATCTGGTAACTTTAAGGAAGGTCTGTGTCCAAAGACAGATATCAAAAAGCTGATGATGATATCAAGTGTTGTATTCACTGATTTCATAAGACCAACTTCTGTATGAAGCTGTAATCATAAAGCACCAAGCAAAGAATGAGCATTCAAGATATGTTTGGCTAGACTATTCTACTAATTATTGCTCTATAGCAATTGTTTATTATTTCATCGTAATCTTTTTAAGTGAAGTAACACTGAGTATATTTTTGTATTTCCCATTTTAAAATCGAAGATTCTTTTCCCTAAAGAAAAACAATACCAGCCATACAGGAAGTAATTTTACTATAATCCTAATTCCTGGTTTTGCCTTTGATATCTATTCATTGCAACAAGGAACAAATATGGCATTGTTTTTATCTTGACTGTATGGGTTGGTAAAAAGCTTTCTGAAGGAAATATTCTAATGTTTTTGTCAGCCCTGCAATGCCCATGATAGAGAGGTCTAGCAATCTAGTGAGAGGTCCACGTCCAACATTGGATGATATAAAGTGTAGTATTCACTGATTTCATAAAACTTGACTTTGCAATGGGAAAATCTTGGGTTCTCTCGTAGAAGAGAGCTATTCCAAATACAATATCTCAAATCTTGTCCATTACAAACCTAAATGCTACAGGGTCTAACTCCTCCTCCTCCTCCTACTTTTATTCTGACTAAAGATGATTACTTCAACTTCTGGATTGTATGTACAATAAATAAAAAAAAAGAATTATAACGTAAATTCTCAGAGATATAAGAGACTTGTCAGTCTGGCTCAGTCAAGAAGATAACTGCCCACTAATCACTTGGTCGTGATTTCAAATCATGGTTGGGGAAATGGTACTTTTATGTATCAGTTTGGCTTTTAATGTGCTGGAACAGTGAAGAGTTCACTCCCCCAAATTAGGTGAGGATTGTTCTTGTTATGTGGGGGGGGGGCAAAGTCAACTCCACCCTCCGACTTTGATTGGAGTTGGGTAAAATTAAATGAAGAATTGTGATAGTTTGAGCATTATAGAAAACTATTATTTTTATAAGGTTGACTCGTTCAATGCAAAAGTTATATTCATTCCTGCTCATGAATTTCAAGAGACCCGTCTTGAAACGTTTGTTGTTGAGAATTATTACTTGAAATATTTTACTCGAACTCATATTTTACTGTAGGATGTTTTTTCCAACTGATAAACAAACTTCTAATCAGCCTTTTTATATTTAGAAAAAAAGGCTATTAAATATTAACAATTTTTACTGGAGCACAAGATTTTACAGCCCGACTCTCTAAACTTCTTCTGATATCTTATAATCTATTATAGATTTACGTTATACTTGCAAAACTAAATAAATGAAGGTTGCTATCCTAACAATAATTCTGCTATACTTCCTTTTCTTCAAGTCAGTATTTAGCTTTGTTTTTATGATCAGTATTTTATCAAAAATATCAGAAATCATTGTCTACTTGGGCAAATAAGCCAAGCTGTATGATAGATACGTTAGTAAGTAATATGCCTGATTTGATGATATTGCCAGAAAAGATGCTTGTAAATCTCATCCTTAATTTTTCGCCACCATCCATAGAAACTTCGGACATAATTCTATGTTGAAAATTTTGTTTCCTAAGACAGTAACATTGAATATATTTTTATATTTATCTCTCTTCAAAAAAAAAAAAAATATTATTCTGTTGATTTCTTTTTTGACTTGATCCAGAGGGAGACCAGTATAAATATTAGTTCAAAGTTACTTCACTTGGGACGAATAGAATAACATAGTTTATAGTTCTTGGTACTAATGTTCAGAGTTGAATTGAAATATCTATTAATATTATTATCATACAGTATTTTTGCCTGTTGTTAATGTCAACCATCTTGAGCATGCTGATAAATAACTGATGACCTCGAACCGAAAATCAAAAGAAATGAAGAAATACATTTGTCAGTTTATTTTATTTTTTTTGTGTTGTCGCTTTTCAAATTGTTGTGTGCCAAAGCCTGACCAGTTTTACTGCCTGAACTGACCTCTGTCAATGCTGCAGCTTGAGATGGGATGGGTGGGGGGAGTGCAAGTGTAGGGGTGGGGAAAAACGCAAATACCAATACCATCCTACATTTTTAGTCTTCCATACTTCTGTGCCGATGTCGCTATTAAATTACTCCATCTAAATTTTTTTTTTTCTAATCGCTCAAACTTATCATCCTACTCATAAGAACTCTAAAGATTTTTTTTTGCAATTTTTTTTAGTTAATATTACGATCGTTTATTTTCTATAAAAATCTAGTTTAATATTTCCTTATGAATTTTTCTGTTTCATTAAATACTGCTATATATATATATATTTTTTTTTCTCTCTACTTTTACAATCAAAATGAAATCCCACTTTTAGGCTTCAGTTCTGCATCTGGAAATGTTTACCTGTTGAAATCCTTTGTTTTTGAAAGAAAGTTTTCTGTTATGCTTTCAAAATTCACCGAGAAAAAAAGAAAAAAAAAAAAATGAAAGCTTTCTGTTATATTTTCAATATTGACTGGAAAGTATCTGCTTCCCTTAGGAGCGTTCATTGTTGTTGTATTATTATTTCTTCCCTAATGGCCTTAATTCTGAAATATGTCTCTTCCTTTTTCTTCCTCACTTGAAATTAATGTGATTTTTGTCAGTTTTTGTTCTTAAACAACCCCCGCCTTTTTTTTTTTTTTTTATGATAGAATTCTCCATTTTCATTACACCATCGATAGTATTGTGCAGAGATAGACAGCGGAGTTAAATGATAGATATACAACTCCTGCTTTGTTATGTGAACTGTACTTTGACAATTTTTAGCAAGGGCAATTATTTTAGTTAGCTTGAATAAGTGAATCAAATCTGGCTGTGTGTTTGAATCCTATCTTGCTTTTGCTCTCAGTATTTTTTACCTGTGTCAGTCTTTGTGTGCCTTAGTCGAATCTGATTGTTTTAGTGTACATAGGTCTGGTAAGAGTGGTTGCTTCTGTCCATATTCGTGTATCTATATTCTAATAAATCTGACCAATTGGGAATAGTTCCGTTTATTTACTCTCCCAATTTTAGTTAATGTTTTCTTCTCTTTCAGAATTTAAAAGAAAAAAAGAAAAAAAAAGGAATGAAGTGTATGAGAGTTACTTATTTAGTGTCTATATGTAAATCCAAACATATTCACTTTTTATGTCTGATTTATCAAAAAGAAAAAAAAGAATGATTTGATGTAGCTCAGCTATCTCAAATCATCTGTGTAGATGTGTCTGAGTGAAAGTCTGTTAACAAAAAACAATCTTTAAATATATAAATAAAATATATTAAAATCATCCATGACCTAACAGAATTGAAAACGATAATGGTGCACCAGAAAAGCCTTGTGAGTTTTTTCATTTTATCCTCTCAGAGCTATGGTATCAAAAGAAAAAAAGAAAGTTGAACATTTCCACATGCAGACATATTTAGGTGGGATTTTTTTGTCAGAAATTGTTCCAAAGAAAACAAGTTATATCTTACTACTGATTGCCAACTGGTTATTATTATTATTACTATTATTATTATTATTACTATTACAGTTATTAAGAGTTAAAAAAAGACTCAGGTATTTTAATAATTTAATGTTTCTTCACGCCTTCTACCAGTTTTAATTGATGCTGGGTGAAAACAGCAATGTATATATTGTAAGTACCATGTAGGATTTTTATATTTGAACAAAAAAAATGTATAAAATTTATATTGAAAAAAAAATGAAATGTATAAGAATAAAAAATAATAAACTTTCTTGTTTGTTGTTCATTTTATATGCATGACTGACCTGTATCTGTACTTACAGGGTAATACTTGATCGTTATTGATCTTGTGTGACAGGTGACAAGATTGGCTTTACATTCCAGTCTCCTTTCTTCACCTCAACCCTCTCCTTTTGTCTCCTCCACCTCTCCCACTGTCTCCTCTCCCCCTTTCCCTCCTTTTGTGTCTCCTCTCCCCCTTTCCCTCCTTTTGTGTCTCCTCTCCCCCTTTCCCTCCTTTTGTGTCTCCTCTCCCCCTTTCCCTCCTTTTGTGTCTCCTCTCCCCCTTTCCCTCCTTTTGTGTCTCCTCTCCCCCTTTCCCTCCTTTTGTGTCTCCTCTCCCCCTTTCCCTCCTTTTGTGTCTCCTCTCCCCCTTTCCCTCCTTTTGTGTCTCCTCTCCCCCTTTCCCTCCTTTTGTGTCTCCTCTCCCCCTTTCCCTCCTTTTGTGTCTCCTCTCCCCCTTTCCCTCCTTGTGTGTCTCCTCTCCCCCTTACCCCCCTTGTGTGTCTCCTCTCCCCCTTACCCCCCTTGTGTGTCTCCTCTCCCCTTTACCCCCCTTGTGTGTCTCCTCTCCCCTTTACCCCCCTTGTGTGTCTCCTCTCCCCTTCCCCCCTAGCGTGTCTCCTTTCTCCCTCTCCCTTATTCACCCCCCCACACACCAAACACTCGGATGTTATGTATGACTGTTTACTTCTTGGTGGAAGAGTGTAGATATATCGAAAAGAACAAGCTCAGTGATACTTTTGTTTTATCCTGGAGTAAAATGGAACATTGTTTACTAAACTTGTAAGAACTGAGCCCTCTCTCTTGCATATAAGATTTAGTGGAGAAGGCTTGCATTGAGAATTTTTAGCTCTCACTTTGCTGCAAATACTTATCACTTGAACTGATGCAGATGCCCCCGACCTTTCTTGCACTATGGAATGGTTTGATATCGGCAATATGCTTGCAGACCAGATGATTCAACTATAAGAGGCTAATACACTCGATTTCATTTTAAAAAAAGATCTAACAAATTTATTTTTTATTTTAAGAAATATCATCAAATTATCATTTCCATGTGGCTTGGAGGATGAAGTCCACTGCACTAGTGAATGATAATCCCAGCCTCAAAGAAGACCAGAAGTTTATTGATATTTGTAATGGAATGGTAATGGTCTGAGAGACTAGCTTGCTCTGTGCCCTTTATCTGTTAGTATCTTGATAATAGTTTCATTATGCACCCTCACCCCCAATTACTAGTTATCCCCCCCATAACCCGTATCATATGATAATGTGTTGACTATTTGGGTGTCTAACTGGAAATTGCCAAGCTTGACATTTTTTAACAAGTTTTCACCTTAAATCATGAAGTATTTTCCTGATAACCCTTGATTGTCATGTTTCATACTTTCTTCAAAATCACGTCAGGACCCTGATGGAGCTGAAGCTTTCAAAAATTTCCAAGTGGAAAATCTTTATCTAGAAAATCAATGTTGATTTCAAGGTAGTCATACAAAATGAGATCTAAAAGCTTCAATCCGAATTTTTGGAACCAATTTGAAATCAATTGAGATTGATTAGCAAAGAAAAACCTGCAACTAGTTCCATTTGAATTTTTGAAAGAGGAAAAATAAAAATCATTCGAATAAATGGACAACTGCATGAATGGATTTTGTATCATCAATATAATAACGTAGACCTACACAATGGTCCGTAGAAGAGACGCCAAGACATCTACTCAGGCAGCCACATCATTTTCATCCGTGGAAGGTTGTGTTGAATTTTATAGCTTCCTTCAAAGTAGCTGAACATCTCCTGCTTATGTGTATGTAGACACTTCAAATAATGCACTTTCAACATGTTCCCCACCTCCCTGGCCTATTTTCCCAATCTTCCTCTTTTATATATAACCATTTGTTCCATAACCCCCACACCTGGATTTCAACCATTTTCTTAGAGCAATCAGTCAAATCAATTAAGACTTGAATGAATTCATCAGTTGTTTGAAAAAATAATTCTTAACGAAGGGAATAGACAACTTGTTACCAGGATCTGAGGGGAAATAATTTTGATTACTGATTTATTCACAGAAAATATATACAATTTTATGTTTGCATTTCAATTCTTATTTTTAACTTACTTTTTTTTAATTTACCAACTTGAACCAACATTAGCACAAACCCATAGCAATGGAACTGCAAGTGTGAATCGAATCCACTTATCAATAATTTACAAGGTTAGTTCATTAATGATTATTTTACCAGTGGGAGACATAATAGTAACTTGCAAGTATACCTGGCACTGCCCGGGGGAAGAAATATAATGGTCAGTATTAACAACACCAGAAAAATGTTCTGATAAATTTCTTACACAATAAAACAATGAAAAAATAGATTCACATTTGTAAAAAGCTACTGCTATGAAAAAATATTCTGATGCCAAAATCAAAACACTGTCCTTTACTTTGACAGGGACCATTTCTTAACATTGGTGTATCTTCCAATATGTGCCTGTATGAAAAAGATTTTTGTTGTTGTTTTTTGGGGTCGGGGGGTTGCCTACGAACGCTTTACAATCAAAACAAAAAAATCAACTTTTTGTATGTCAAGTTCTTTTTGAGGCGATTTCAATCCAAAATTGACCTCTGGTGACTGCAGTGGTGAGTACCACCTATCCTTTCGAATTTGACCATATCCAACCTATCATCTGTAAGGTCAAAAATATTATGTTAAAATTGTTTTGAATAGCTACAGAAAACTTCCAACTTGAAATGACCTCTGACATTAATCTTGCAAGGCCCATGACCTTAGCCGGGGAAAAATATGCCCCATCATCAAATTTCAGCATTCTAAATGCAAAGTTGTGACCAACAACTTGGAAATAATTGCTGGTGACCTTGAGTGGCTTCTGAAATCGCTCACATGGTCCGTTACAAGTTGATGCTATGCGATTTTTCATGCCAATAATTAGATCAGTGAGTCTTCTTGTTTTAGTGTGACCATGGTATGGACAGACAAAGGGTTTAAATATGTGATTACTTACGATCACAACGCATTAATGACCTTGGATCCACTTCTCCTCTCCCCTCAGCTATGGGTAAATTGAATGGCACAGTTGAAGCCCTCCTAGTGGTTGGCAGTTGCCAAAGCTGACCTCTGGGTTCGGTTTCGGGCTATCATCTCGGTCCCGAAAAAAATCAGTTGCTTCAGAAACAATACTAAATCTCCAGTAAGCAAATTCCTGGGATCTTCAAAAAATGGAGACAAACATTGTCACATGGGATGAGGAAGAGTTGTTGTTCTTCTTCTTCTCCTTCTTGTAATAATTAATAATACGATGTCTTCCATTACTTAGGGGTTTTGGCAGTCGTTCATGGATGCCACTGCCACGTCACTTGAAAGTTGAGCCGTGAAAGATTATGACTGCCATGCAAAATATATTAACGTTATGTGTTGTTAAAAAAAACCCTGACTGATCCCAATCTGGAATTAATTGGGTGTAGGCTTTCATCAGCTTATTTCGAAACAATTGGCCTGGAGTAGAAACAGAAAAAAAATCCACTCAAAATACTGACAAACAGTTACCATTAAGAACCAGAGATTACAACAATATACGTAATGAAGGTTTTTGTTATTGTAGATCTTAGCAACTTCAGCAGACGATCTTTTTCCTTTTCTTATTTTCACCTTTTCATTCGAAGAAAGCAAGCACTTCACGGCTTTTTTTTGTGTAGATCCAACTTTCCTGCACCTCTACTCTTAGGCTTTGAGGCCATTAGTAAGTGAAAAACTATGAATTGTTTATTCCTGGGACCTACCACAGATAAAAGGGACCACTGTACTTTCATTTTTCCTTTTCTTTTTTTTTTCGTATTGTTCAGTATAGTTCTTATCATAAGAATGGGTGACTCTTGGTGTTCTCAAACACAAATGGGACTTCATTAATCTGAGAGATTTTCGAAAATTGGCCTTCAAATGTTGTTGGTGAGAGAATATTTGGAAAATAGATGACTGCTGATACTTATAGTATACCCAAGGAGAGTAAACAAGATTATATTGTTTCAGATGATATCAAAATAATGTAATTAGAAGAAAAAGTGACCAACATTTCTGTTGGAAGTGATTGATGCTAGAGTGAGCACACTTGAACATATAAATAGTATTGATCCCTTTTGTCACTCACATACATACCTTGTAAAGTGAATTAAACAAAAATAATATTGATGAAATCTCACACTGTCCGTAACGTGCCAGAAGTTTAATTCAAAGCATATGCCATTGCAAGCTCAATAGAAGTGTTTGGCTTTGAGGGAGTTTTTCATTTCTACCAGGTTCTAAATTCTTACTTGTACAGAAAAATTCATTCGGTTCGGTCTTCAATGAAACAATAGTTAGCAAGATATCTCAAAGCTAAGCTCTCTAAATATTGACAAGAAAGGAAGTGTTAGCTTCTCATTTGAAAATGAGGATGGATTTCATCTGATTGACCCTTGATGTCAAGAATAGGAAGTGAAAGACCGGAATATTTCAAGTTGAACCAGCTCTGTCCGTTTTCATACTGATAATGCTTAAACAAGCTGAGAAAACATCTCTATCCTGCGGTTACGATGAGGGAACGTTGTCAAGAATTCCATGTTAGCAATTTGACTGTTCGTCGTAATTTGAAGCAGCTAGAAAAAAAAGTATCGAAGGTTGATAAATAGGCCCCTCTTGACCTGTCTATAGCAAATGCCTGCAATGCACTGATTGTTGTGAGTCTCTGAATTCGTGGTAGTTCTGGGCGCCCTTTTCGAACAGTCATTGGGGGCGAGAAGTGGGACCTCATCTTCGTCCCTTGGAAACGTTGGACAGAGAACAATTCTTGGTGAACAGAGAGAGGTTCAATCTTCATGATAACGCAATATCTCCACACCGTTCGAGAGACCAAAGATCTCATAGAAGCATGAAGCCAGAAAGGAATGATTCATCCATCACAGTCGCCCGACCTTTCTCCAACTATCATTAGTTTAGATATATGCAAAACCATTTCGATGGACAAACCTGCTGGAGAAGAGGTTGAAGATCAGCAACTCTCTTCTTTCATGTCAAAATCGGAGTTTTACAAATCAGGTACTAAAAAAAAAAAAAAAAACCTTGATGGATGGAATAACATCGAGAGCGAAGAGTATATAGATGATGAAGTGTATGCGTAATCACCGCTATAGTTGGGATTCCACTTGAATAGAAACATTAGACAGAAAAATTCGTTACAACCTGATGTTCAGAGTCTTTTTTTTTTATTTTTTAGAATTGATAATGGCATAAAACATGTCCTAGCTGTGTTGATAGCTAGTTTTGTGGAGCTGGCAGCTTCTTGTTTTTAAAAGAATCTGAATGAGATTTCCCAACGTCAAAATATCATGGTTGGACTAGATGGCTTCAGTAATTCTGTCCTTATTAAAACTTTTTATAAGAAATAGAGAATAATTTTTTTTAATTTGAAAAAACAAACATATATATATAACAAACTGATATTACTGTTTGATTGTGATTAAATGACGATACGTGACACTACTACAATGTACCGCCATGAAATAAATCAAATAAGCCAAACATTTTCTTTTATGCTATCCTGCCTGACAAGTACCTAGCTATCATTTTCTTCGGTGTTTAGAGTATAGAATGAAGGCCCGATTCAATCTAAACCGATGTCAGCTTCTGTAATTGTGGTTGATCGTTTCTCAAGCCTGGGACAAAAGGCTTCAGAGATTCTAAACAAGTTTACTTTTGTGCATATTCTCTCCAGACTTAAACAGAATATTTAGAATGTATTAAAATATTGTCTCCGTTTTTTATAAGAGATCTTGAGATTATCAATTCATTGACTGATTGTGCTTTTATAGGATTGATTGATTGCTATATAAGATGTTAGCATTGTTAAACATTAATTCTGTATATTAACTCAACAAGTAGATGTTGGAAAGAAAGCACAAAAAAATGGAAAGGTTACAGCGTAGTTTTGAGACTGTACGTTGATATTCTTAGTCGTCTCCCCGACTTAGTATATGTATAATCTTGCTACATGAAAAGAGCTTCACGAAACTATACATAAAGATTTAAACATGGGTCTCCGTTAGGTTTCATGTTTCTAGCATTTGCTATTTTTTCCTAGGATTCTGTAAGCTTCTGTGTCTTTCACTTAAGTGTATTTGTTATTTAGAGAAGTTATTTACTGATGACCGCGAGGAGAGGAAAGAACCGAGCGCGAATCGTAGAAAATGGTTTTAAGCAAAGAAAAATATTCAATAACGATGTGCCTGCAAGGTCAGTCGTTTCCAGGTTGGAATTCGTCCCATGACCCCCTAGGAATCCGCAAATATTGCGGAGAGATTCGGTGTGATAGGTTTAAAAGTTTACAAAACTTATATAGTGCTAAAACTGCCCCGGGCGAAGACAAACTTGCTGAATTTATGAACAGAGTGCCTCCGAAATCAACATCCACGACAATAAATAAAGCGATTTACAATAACGGATGTGTCTCAAGGTGAAGTTGAAGACTGACAGCCATGACGTACTAACGCTTCCACTAAGTCGAAGATACTAGTTTCACCAAGACTTGAAGCATAGGCTGTAGAGCCCATCAAATTCGGGCAAAACAGTGTTGAATTTCCGGCAAATCTAAGTGTGATTTGGACGAAAACTTTGACTTACTCCGAGCAGATCAAGACCCCTGCCCCTTTAATTAAGGAGTTCCCATACGACTACGCCTAGAAGGGAGACGTCTATTTCAAACATCAGGAAACAACAATATGTGCTATTCGTCTTTTAAACCTGAGACAACAGTTGACAGATAAGAGAGGTAGGAAGCGTTGTCATCCAATCGATATTATAGATATTAGCTAAATTTAGCTTGGTTGGGCCCAAGGCTACAGACTTGAGACACTAAATGGGGACTGAACCCAGTCTTGCAGACCAATTCTACTAAATAGTATCTTACTAAACATCATTCTACTGCAGGTGTTCTTGAGTCTACAGTGATGAATTTGGTATCGTACAACAAGAATTAAGATAAAAACCAGGTGAATTAAGAGGTCTTTCTGCAGTGTCGAGTCGGTGATAGTTGTTACTAGTTCAATTTCGTCCTCATTTGATTTGTGGTGAATTTCTTGTTTCGCCCTCTACCTCCAATATTGGGCAGGTGAACGTAATGAAAAACATACCATACAGGGAGCGTTTATTGGCTACCTGAACATAAACTCAGTTTGTGACTAATATTTGGATTTCAAAAGTTCCCCAGTAGGTTCAAATATGAACATCAAGTGTAAACACTTTGACGTACCGATTCCGGTTTTTTTAGATCCCTCTTTTTAAAAAGTGGCCGATATTATAATCTTTATGATAGAGGGCAGTAATTCCAGTATGTCAGTTCCATGATATAGGCACGTGCCGATATTACATGACATAAGGCCCCGCCCGCCTGTTGAGCGAGAATTTTCATGACTGAGATCACCAACAAAAAATATCTGACTGAAATTTTAAATGTTTATTATTAATAACTGAGAAACATAAAATCGACGAATCTATTAAATGCTTCTATAAATTACCGCAATAAATGATGTAGCGTTCTGGGAGCTAAATCCGACCAACTCATTATAACGGCCACCTGGAGTTTTTACGACTTGAAACATTTGATAGGATAATTTTATTCAAGCTATTAGGGATCAAACTAAATGTGTATATCACTGTAAAATCGCTGTGAACATGAATATCACAATAACCCCCGTTAAACTAAATCCTGGGGAAGGTTCATGTCCAAAGACGGACGTTAAAAGACTGATGATGATGATGATGATGAAACAACGCTCCTCAATTGACATCTTGAATATATTAATGTATCAGTCGCCTTAGCATGAACTCAATTTGAGACAACGTGTGGATCTTAGAGGTCCTACCGAACTCCTTGATCTATGAATTAGATTATGAATATCAAATGTAAACACTTCTTAGTTGGTGGTGCTGATTCCAGTCTTGTAAATCCCTTATTAAATATTCAACAGGAGTTTTGCGATGTTTATTGTTGGAACGATTTACAGTGATCACTTGCTTATTGTCATCACCTTTAATCGCTATACTGTAGCATTTTCCCTCAAAGAAGGTAAATGCTGCAGTATTACGGAGCGTAACTTCAAAAAATATATTCATTGGCTCAAACTAGTACCCATATACTTTATTTATGTTGGTATTTTTTCTCGGGGGCCTTCACCCAAATTCATAAAATCACTTTTTACAGAATATATAGGGTGCCGATATTACCTCTACTAAATTGTGCCGATACTGGGGTCACTCTCTCTCTCAATTTTTCAAGAGTGTTGTTATGAATTTTGTGATAATACAACCTTTATCTTTAAAGAGGGGAATTGTTATTGTTTAACGATTTTCGTTGAATGAATCTATGCAAGCGATCACTGGTAATCGTTTTGAACACAGATCCGATTATTTTAGTGAAAGAAGACCCCTCGACTGGCATCTTGAATCCTATTTAAATTTCTCAAGCCCTTTAACTCCAGAAACCTTGGCTGGCCGGTATTAGGAGAAGACCGAGGTTAGTTCATCGTGCAGTAATCCTATTTAAATGTTTCAAGTCCTCAAACTTCCCAAAGTTTGGGTGCCCGGTATTATGATTAGGTTGGATTTAGCTCCCAGGACGGTATATTGATTTACTGTAGAGCTAGAGTTTGAAGCTATCAGTAGAAAAATTACCTCTTTTAGTTATTAATTCTTCGACAATGATTGAAATTGCATCATGCACAGGACTGAGCAAAGTGGGGAAGAGGTTTATTCATTTTGAAATTGGGAATTGTCTTTCTTTTAACCTAGTTAATCGTAAATAAATCAGCAATTAATGTGCAGTCCGAAATCTCATATATAAGGAGTTAAACATTCAATTAGTTTTGAATACTGGCGCCAGAAGAATGTCAATGTCGATGTGCTCAACAAGGCATGCAGACTTTACAGATGTTATTTCACTGAACATTTTTCATTCCAAAGTGGACGAATATCGAGGCCAATCTTTGATGGTTTCAAATAAAGAATTACGTCTTCATCTTGAAGAAATGAATTCATAAGAATTTTATCAGTTTTCGTCTTCCATCCAATTATGGCCGTTTTTCCAGCGTCCATATTCGCTATCGATTATATTTTAGTCTGATAACGTGTAACTTTAAAGGTACCTGACTGGTCTGTTCACATTTGTTTCAGAGAGAATCTGCGACACATGCCAAAAAATCATATAACCCTACTTTTAGACCAGGTAGAATTTCTGAAAAGGTACGCATACAAAGTGGTCAAGGCAAATTGTGTAGACAGTGCTTTAGGGGTATTGAGGGGTCCTGAACCCTAATCTGTTGTATGCTCGTCTCAAAAATGGCTGGCAATGCTTCAAAGATGAGAAATCTAAAATGGCCACCTTTCTGAAAATATATATATTAAAGGCGGTAAAGACAAATTGTGTTATTTTGGGTGGTATTGAGGGATGATAGATTCAAATTTGCTCTATGCCTAGCTCAAAACAAATACGTACGCAAATACATTTAGCTCCGTGGCGGTGGTCGTATTGTATCTGAATTTTCAGGCACGTCGGCCATTTTTAATCTCGACATACGGATTTGGATTTAGCTATACTGGATGCCATAAATTAACACGATTTACCTTCGGCATTTTATACAAGGCACCCCTCAATACCCCTAGAACACTTTTGCCATAAATCTACACGATTTGCCTTCAGGGTTAACATTTCTTCAAAATTGACCTACCATTATTTCGATCGACGAGCATCGCAGATGTTTATAAACAGACAAATTGCACAGAAAAAAAGGTCTTATGAAACCAGTAATTTTGTGAGTATTTAATGTGTAAATAGATTTTATCTATATCCACAAAAATGACGGAATTTGATTATGTGTGACGGTGGAAGAATGACTTGTTAGTCAATAAAATCAGCTTGCTAAAAGGATGGATATTTTTCATGGAATTAGGACTCCTTGGGGAAAATTAATTTCACTACAACAGGACCTTGTTGGAGAAAAGGTTAAAGACGCTGTTGCTGATAATAAACTTAGTATTTGAACCTACATCAATCAAAACATACAATGGACATAATTAAAGGCTAAAACTACCATAAACGGCTTTGGTCGGTACAATTACATGAAACTATTTCTACAGATGTAATGGAGAGAATGGACTCGTGTAGGTATATATATATATATATATATATATATATATATATATATATATATATATATATATGAGGGAAGAGCAAAATTGATGTATGTGCGCACAAGAGAGAAAGAGAGAGAAATATTTGCTTCAGTGAACTGTCTGTCTGAGAGACATACAAATACATTGTGTGGACGATATTTGCATTGGTTTTCGGACAATGGAATTAGTAGACTGCCGAAAAGGCACCCAGTCGCTCTAATAGAATAATCTGTTTATAACATAATTAACAGGAATAATTGCATCAAGCCTTTATTGTTGTCACTAAAATACGTCTGGGCTGACGTAATTATACAAGATAAAGCCCTGTATTTGATGCAGTTTATTTATGGAAAAGTCTATATTCCACGGCGTATGTATATCGAATTGTGATTGCAACCTGACCTCTTCGTTTCTGGTTCGCTGTATCGACTCTTAAAATTTTATGTCCCAAACCATTGTCCAATACAAAGTTCTGAGAAGTTCTCTTCCGACAAAATCGAAGTAATATATATATATATATATATATATATATATATATATATATATATATATATATATATATATATATATATATATATATATATATATATATATATTATGCTTGTTCTTTTTTTTTCTCAAGTGGTTATTTTCGGATCTGGTTCGTTCAAAGAGTGCGTCGGACTAATGGGAATTTCTCTTGCAACTGTCGACGAACGCTGAACCGCCAGAATGCGTACCTATACTATTAACAAGGCAGGAATACGGATGCAGTAGTGGGAACGGAATACTATTTTGGTGAACCTAATGGAGCAAGGTATTCTCAACTGACGCTCTCAGGAAAGAAATAAAGGAGGAAGAAAGAAAAAAAAAAGGAAGCAGTTTTATTTTAGCTCTAAGAAAACTGTCTATCTTTCTTAAGAGACAGATAAAACTCCACTCATAGATTAAGATTTGTTTTTGTTTTCTCTATCTTCAAATAAATTTTGAAAAAAAAAAAAGCGGAGTCAGTGAACACTTGAGATATTGAGAGCACTGCAACTTCCTACCATCTCCTAGCGCAGCACATCCGATTCTCCAACCAATAATGTTTATTCCGACTCAAGTATTGGAGAAGAAAAAAAAATGTTCTTTTTCAGGTAAAAATAATTCGACGTTTGTAAGAGAAAAAAGAAGAAAAAAAAGATGAGACTTCTGTAATGAACCAAGGCATCCTGCAATTAGACATTTACTCTTGCACGCAAACATAAGCGAAAAAAAAAAATTTCTGTCCCTAAACAAGTTTTTACTAGTTCATGCTGCCTCGTTTATTGCGTGGTTGGGGAGTATTGGTTTGGCTGATTGAGATGCAGTCTCAGTTTGAATTTACAAAGCTTAACTTAGTATGACACAAGGCTACAGATTACTACCGTAGTAATGAACTACGAGACCATCTGGCTAACAATCGCTTCACAGCAAGATACGTTTCTAGTCAGCCAACGAGGACCCCAGATCAATGTGAAACATCCGCTCTCGCCCACAATAAACAGATAAACAGCTATGTATATGTACACTATATATTTCAGAGAATACGAACCGTCTGAATAGGACGTCGGGAAAAAGAACTGTTTTGAGCTTTTTGTTGTCCTTTGCACATTTTTATTCTCGAAAGGACAAGGACATGGAAATTCCTAAAATTACAAATACAATAAGATAAGAACAATAAGCTGCTATAAAAAAATCCTAATTTAAACCATTTCATTACAGCTAAAATCCACATGGGTCGAAGTTTGAGTATTGCTCTGAGCCTGATGTCTGTAAAATCTATCACAAATCTGAAATTGATTGATTACCATCGGTATGAATTTGTCGAGAAGAAAAAAAAAAGGAAGACCATGCAGCCCTTCACCCTAGGAGTTGATCTACTAGATTTAAAAGATGCAATACCCAAGGAACATGAATATCGGCTCTTTTTACCGGTTCATCCTTAACTATAAAAAGTAACAGAATCACATCCTTGTTAAATAAAGGTTAGCAATGTGAAATTATTATAATTCATATCGATCGGGGAAATTATATGTTGGTATTTGAAGACAACTTTCGGGTCCTTGGCAGAAAGTGAAAATCTTTAAAAAAAAAATGCTTTTTTTTAATCATCAGTCGTGGAATATGCCAATTATCGCGAAGAAAATAAAAACGAAATCAACATTTAAGCCAGATGAAAATCTTGCTTTCTTTTTTAGTAGGTTGAGTACAGTGATTGATTTCCAAAAGGTGCGTGCGTATGTCTGTGTGTGTGTGTGTGTGCGTGTGTGTGTGTGTGTGTGTGTGTTTGGGGGTGAATTCTCATGCAAAGTTTGTTCGAACTACAGATGGTTCAAAACTTTCCAGTCATCCATCATCAGTCTTTAACTGTCCGTCGTCGGATAAAGACCTTCCACAAAATTCGCCACATCTCTTTATCGCGGGCGTCGCAGAGCCAGTATTTTCTGTATTTGTCTAGTTCGTCCCTCCATCCTGTATTGTGCAGGCCTCGGCTTCGAATGTGATCTCTGGGGATCCATGTAGTGAATCGGCCATTCTTGCAACATGACCGGCCCATTGCAATGTTAGTTTTCTTGTAGATTCAATGATAACTCTGACTCCCGTTTTTTTTCCTGATACACTGTCTTGCGATCTCTCCACGTGAGGTTGTGCATGATTCTCTCAAGCGCGCGTTGTATGCTTCTCAGTTCGCGGGTCTAACAAAACAACGTAGAATATATGTAATGCAATGTTCCATGATCTATATATAAATTGCTTATTGCTAGACACGGACAAACGTCAATATTTGTTTTGAGTTGAATACGCTGTTGTAATTCAATCATCTAAATTCTTAAAGGTGGTACAGAGTTTCAATGCAATCAGGTTAAATATTCCCCCAAACGAAATAAATCATCTAAATGCTTTTTAAACTATCATGCTCAGATTTATACGGCTATTGAGGTGGGCAGAGATAGATAGATAGATAGATAGATAGAGAGAGAGAGACAGAGAGAGAGAGAGAGAGAGAGAGAGAGAGAGAGAGAGAGAAGACTGAATAAGAATTATTATTTCTTCTTTAAAAGTGGTATCGATAGCATGTCATAAAAGTTTATGCCAGAAGCCACATATTACGTTTTCTAAGTCGCGAAACTACATTTTCTCTTCTTAAACTTTGGATACGTTCGTGTCTAGGACCACATTCTTCATGTGACGTGATATGACGTAAGCACTTTTCTTCGCAGCACTTTTTCTCTATTGCTAGTTGTAGTGAAGAACGGATCCACACAACAGGAAGTTCCAAGCCGGAAGAGGTCTCGTCAGCTAAAGAGAAAGCGCTTTCAGTGAGACGCTAGGCCTGGGTTCGGTTTGTGACCTTTTCAGCCAATTGATTTCCAAAAGGTCGTTTATATGTGGCTTGAAAAAAAAATTGTATTTGAAGGCTCAGTAGCTAAAACACTGGACTGACAGCTGCGAGGTCTGCAAATCCAGTTCGTAGGTAAGGCTCCAAAGTAGTAGTATCCTATTGGCGAAAGGTCTCGCTTAATTTTCCAGAGGTTGGGAAGGATTGAGTTCCATTCCCAGTGCAGTGCTGAGTACTGGCCTCCTCTATTTTAATACGATTCGTTATAGTACGGTTTGTGTTATGACATGGACGTATGGTGGACTCGAAAATATTAATCTAATTTAGAAATAGGTAGATTTTGATAAAGAAAAAAAACTGAATTGGTCGTGGCTCGGTTATAACGCGGTTTCATCTTTATTCGGGCACAACATCCACATTATCTATTTATTTAAACATTGTATAGTGTTGGCAATCTCTATACACGTGTTAGGGAAACAAATTGTCGCTTCCATTTGTCTTTTCGCAGCTTAAGCTCTGATACAGTAAGATAGAAAATGAATACTGTTCATCTTGAAAGAAAGCGCACACCATCGATTCAACAGAAATGTTTTTAGTTCAAAAGCTGGTTGGAGTTTTGAATCTCTATTTCAAATCCACGGCTGGTGAACCTAATTTACCTGAATATATTTAAAGAAAAAAACAAGACCGAATCGTCTCTATTCTGTTTTTGCGCCCAGTCTCTTCGTCATCTGTATTCTTATTTAGATTATTGGTGTGTTGCGTTCCCTAAATACAAGACGTGATTTGGAATGAAATATTTTTTTTCTTTCGGATTAATCTTTAATTAAGAACATAATCACCTCACCATTAGTGACAAAATAAAACGGGTTGAGTTCAACATCTTCTCAGTGCTTTATTTTGGCCGATTGTCATATATTTCTTAATATCGTAAATTTATTATGAACATTGAGTAAATATTTTCATCTACCAGCCTCTAGGAACTATAACTGATTGTTATATACACAAGTACAGCTATTAACCTGAAAAGTGAATATCTATACACATAAAAACCAGTGTCACCAAATTGCTTTATTTGTATGTTTGTCTATTCACGTCAAAGAGTCGCAGTGGAAACACTCATATTATTTTTTCCTCTCTCTAAAGCTAATTAAAGAGAGAAGAATACAACTTATGAGACTGACTGCTTTCAATCTGTGTGCACGCACGTCCATTAGCAGAGTTCTTCGAAGTACGGGTCCCGACCCACCACGATCATGAATTTAAAAGCTACTAGAAAAAGGAAAGAATGAGAAGGGAACTAAGGGAATGGAAGGAGAAAGACGTGCAGCACGTCTGCCTTCTCACCTTCTTCACTTAATAACCCACTATTTGTCAGTTTATCTCTCCCTAGACTCAACTCCCCTGACCTTGACCGTCACTGGCAAAATTTTCGGCGGACAGTTTCTACCAAAAAATATAATGGAATCAAAAAAGCACAAATCCATTTCTCTCGATGACCTAAATTTACCGATTTTCCCTGTTTAAAGTTCAATTTTTAGGATCGTTTTTATTTTGTTTTGATCTATATTAAGAGAAATACACCCCTCGTTTTGTTTGTAATAAATATATCTGTTCTAATATATAAACCTCTGTAATTCATCCATACCAAAACAATGCCGCGAAATTTGACGAACACTATGCTGACGTGTATATGGTTGGATTATATATATATATATATATATATATATATATATATATATATATAATCCTGTCATGTTTGACGGGTACTATGCTAGTTTAAAGATTAACCACTAAAACTGGAAAATGGTGTAAAATTTATCTAGTATAATATCCGTCAAATATGGTGGGGTTATTTATGTATTTATATATATATATTGAGAAAAAATAGATTTGCTACACAAACACAGTTTTGTTTCTGCCTTTTGGGGTTTCTCCAGCCGAATGGACGTTGGAATCAGGATTCGTCTGAAGAAAGGCAGAAATACAAACGAGTTTGTGTAGCAAATTCATTATTTCACCATGTTCAAAACTCTACACTTGACCCAGTGTTTGTGTTTAAAGGACTTTATGAAATAAACCCATCATGCATCATATATTGAATTACTGATTTTTACTCTTTGGTGCATGCATATATAATCCCATCATATTGAACGGATACTATGCTAGTATATATATATATATATATATATATATATATATATATATATATATATATATATATATATATATATATATATATATATACATACATACACACACACAGAGTATATGTGGTATAGATCAGGCTAGCAGTATAACATGATATGATAATATATCAATAATATAAAGCCACTTCTGAAATGCAATGGATTTATTTCATAGAGTGCTCGATACATACAACATTTTACTCATGGAGTCAAGTTGTTTTAAAGGGGACCTGGAAATAAAGATGACCCCTATATGGAGTTCAAACCCCTTTGACAAAATGAATATCCCCATTCCACCCACTACCTCACTCACAACATTCTCACCAAGTTCCCAATAAATAGACCAAAAAAAAAACATAGATGAGGCCCGAAGAGGGCAGAAACATGAGCTAGTTTGTGTAGTGAATCCACAATTTACAATATATATATATATATATATATATATATATATATATATATATATATACTAGCATAGTACTCGTCAAATATGGCGAGATTGCACATCTCCCTATATTTATGTGTACGTGTACGTGTGTGTGTGTGTGTGTGTGTATGTGTGTTCCGAGACTGATATTGTCATTTTTCGTTGCTTTCAAACACAATTAAACGTTTCTGGTTTCAATTTAATACTTCTTTTCTCTGAGACGATTATATTGACGTTATCAACATTTTGTTAAACCGTGTGGTCAATCTTTTTTTTCTTTTTTAACACTTCCTATTTCTGATCTGTTCGGTATCTGAAATTGAGTATTTTGATTGAAAGTTGTTTGTATTTTTCTCAGACTATCATCCTCGACTCTTGCAACATTCTAGTATCACGCACTTTTGTTGTTGTTGTGTGGGACTCTATTTCCCTCAGCTCTCAGTGTTTCTGCGCGCAGCTCTCTCTCTCTCTCTCTCTCTCTCTCTCTTTCTATCACACACACATCCTTTTTTTAAAAAGAGTGGATGAGAGAAGAGCATGTGATTGCTATAAATAAGGGCTTGCACAAGATCGTCTTCAATAATTTCCCATATCGTATGACAAGACTAAATCAGTGATGCGTGAAAAACTGTTGCTGAACTTATTAGCATGTCCGTCTTGCAAGATTATTCACATCGAGAGCTTATTCTTTACTTCCAGTCTGCGCTGTTTACAGGATATCCTAGATTTATTGCCTGGATTAAGTTACGATTAAAAAGATTTAAGGTTTAACAGCTAAAACCGGAAATCAGTAAAAGATTTGTTATTCTGTTTTTGCTTTAATCCCAGAGAAATCAATCAGACCTCCTTTACGTTTTGGAGAGTGTCAGTTTGAAGAATACTAATTTTTTGCTTTTGTGCGTGCGTGTATGTTGTGGGGATGATTCTATTAATGGTCTAACTGTAATGCTGACCCGAACCCTTGTTTTATGTCAATTGTATGAAAGTATGTCTTTGAAATATTTATATTACTATCGATGTACAATGAATTACTTCAGGATTTTTTTTTCATTGCTGCATTTTTGAAGAATGATTTGGGACGGGCGTACATTAGATGGAAAGTAAATTCCCAGTTTAGCGACACCGTAAATAGCATTTCGAAACAAGGATATTTTCTTAAAAACTGACACATTTTAAAAGGTAACGGAGGTGTTATCGATTGAAAGCACCAAAATTCTTAAGGAAAGAAATTTCAATACGTTTTTGCTTTTGCTGGTAAGAGAAATAATAATCTAAAAATCAACTGAACAAATCAACCCCGGCCCCAGAAGAGAATTGCAAAGTTTCAATCATGGTGTTTATTGTTCATTATGGAAAAATTACTAAAATATAACTGAAAAATTAAATTGTATTCATAAAATTATTGGATGACATTGAGTCATTTCACAATAAGGACGAATAGGTGTTGACATCTGTGTAGAGATTTTTTTCGAGAAGTTTCCTTACATAAGTGATCTTGATATTACACCTAATCCCAGTACGCTTTACGCAGCCCTTGGAAGAGGTCTTCCCTAATTCGCGAAATGCTGGTATACAATATTTCTGATGAAAATAAATAGGCCGTGGCCCACGAATTGACTCTTTAGTATTAATAGTTGCTGCTAGTGCTGCTGCTACTGATGATGATGTAAGCTCATTTTTCTTACATTGCCCTCATTGTCAGGCGTGCACACGAATATGATTACATACAACCAAATTTATATATTCACATATATTCTTGTATATGTTGTCTCATACGATATCCATAACCCGTTAATTCCTCCAACCCTGCAACAAAAAATAGTCTCTGTTTCAACCACCAGCACTTTTGCTAGCTCTACCACAAACGAGACTTTCTACATATACCATAATTCTTACTGTCGCAGCAAAAATATTACATACCTCCAATAGTGCAATAGATGCAAATTGCAATACACAGGCAAATCTGAGTAGCAATTCAACATTAGACTTAATAACTATAGGCACAGAATCAAACTATCCAAACCTACTACCGGTAGAACTACACTTCTGCACCCTGATATAATTTCGACACAGACATGAGATTCACATTCATAGAAAAAAAGAAAGAATACACCTCTAGGCATGACGAAAATTCTAGAATGACATGAAGATATGTGGATTAGCAAACTAGAAATTCAATAACGGACTTAACACTGAACTTAAAGACAAAACAACCCTAACCACACTGATCTCTAACACCAAAATCCTCTCACTCATAACAACACCACATACACAGCCTACTCCCTTCATATGTATCCAACATTGAGAACTTCACACAGTTACACAGATCCATACCAATAGAAACCTCTGTATGGTATTTCATCAGAACAACTCAAAGTCATCAGACTTTTCAGAATATCCTCCAATGACCATTAAGGATGCAGAACACACATTTCCTGAAAGATATTTGATCATACACAACAAGGACCCCCTTACCCCACCATCTTGACTAATACCAGAGATAGCCTCAACCCCAACTTACCAAGCACACACAGAGTCTAATACTAAATTGCTATCCAACTCCCCAGTATCCATGATAACCAATGCTCCCTTCTGAGCAGCACAGCCTATAAAACACCCATGACCAGTCAGAATATAGTCTGGACTCAACCATTACTAATCAAAAGGAATCTTCTTCCTTGATTTCTATTTTTTGCTTCCAAAACAAAAGATCTGATGCTAAACTTGTTTGCTACGGAAATCTTTCAACCACTGAAAGATACACACCTATCGCTGAAGATGGGATCCTCTCCATAAACATGTATAGCATATCAAATAATTCATTCATGAACTAATTAATTAACAGATAAAGTCTCCATATACTTTTTCTCACAAGTCTGTCTCATTCCCTATTGTTCATATATATATTTAAATAATTAGGATTGATATTTCCAAAACCAAAGCAGCTCTGTATACAAACAATCCTTAAAAAAAAAATTACTATTCAGATACATTAATTAGTTATTACTTTTCGTTCCATCACAAAATAGAAACATAGAAAGGTCGATTCGTTCATCCGAATTACGATATTAACTACTATCTTATTGCTGGAGTGCACAAGAATGAAACAGCCGTAATTTTCCTGGAAAATCCCTTCATTATTTAAGTCACCAAGAAATAATTGTTGCATTTAATTCTCATCTTAGTTTTTCAATTTCGAAAAAATATTCTATCCATTTTTTTTGATAAAAGAAAGGGTAAATTCGTGGAGGAATGCTTCCAATCATGACTGAAGAGTGAGTTGACCTTTAACAAATCTCGAGTCGTGAAATAACGTGATTTTAATAACATAATCATTAGCCAAAAATAACAGCCCATTTAGAAATAATATAAGCACACACAGACCACTCCTTCAAGAGAAGAAAAAGAAGTTTCACCCACCATCAAGCAAAAAGATGAAAAATAAACATACCTTACTTCAATCCTGACCCACACATATCAACACCTATTCATCAAATGCGAGACACCGCCTCTCCATTCTAAAAAATCCCTTCTCCTGAGAACTGACCATTTTAGACCAGACCTATCCTCTCACTGCACCTTCTCATCTAAAACAAGACAAACACCAACAGAGACAGGGGAAAAACACCCTCAGACCCTTCTCATTTCAGACCAAACTTGACTCTGACCCACACAGATACAAAGACATCCCCTCACGCTCCTACAAAACAATCATACATCACAGAAATATCCCCATTTCTGTCCTCAACCTCAAGTATATAAACAGCAAAATTTTCTCTGTACTACTGCAACTTTTTCTTTGAAAAAGATGGCTGGCACCCGTCGAAATACACTTGAATATGCCCACATGATAATGAAAAAAAATTAATGTTTTTCTCTCCACCGTCCAATTGTCACTCCCATCAAAATTTTGTCGGATCACTTCACATCCATTATACAAACATATATATATATATATATACACATGCAGACACACACATTTATAGGATCAGCCCAAGGGTGTTATATGCTCAAAGGCGTTTGCACCCTCAGTTTTACTCAGTACTAAGTGTTGTGGCTCCATTACAGTCGCATAGAGATTATCAGGTATTGTACAAAGATTATTGTTAATGGCAGAAACGCCAAAAGGAGATAACGCTAAAAGAAAAGACGAAATCATAAAAAAAAACAAAAAAAACATGCAGATGAATCAAAAGTAATTCCATTGTCAAATCATACTGTGAGTCATAGACAAATTCATGAAATTAGCAATGATTGTTTTAGCAAACTCTTGAAAGAATCAGAGAAAGTTCGAAGTTTGCAATTCAGATATAATTTTCATCTGAGTGCTGGATATCAATGTGATTCATTGTAAATATTTTAATATTATACAACAACAACAAAAAAAAAAAACTCGTCATGAAACAAACACTATCAAACTTTTTATCATCTTCCTCTTCTGATTCATATTTGCCTGGTCATCAAATTCATTGGCTCAGTAGGAATTTCAATGTTACATATCCTACGATTTGTACTGAAGGAAATAGGAAGTTGCGATTATTACAACACACAATTTGTTGATTAGTATATCGATGCATGGGTATATCTGATTCTATGCTATTTGAATAAGTTCAACTAACATGGTATAGAGATTTAGAAATGCCGTATTCTGCTAGAGATGTCATGGTAAGTTTGGTTTATCAACGAAATGATAATAGTAGCTGTAGTAGCAGTGGTTTGCACAGCGGGAGAATAGGAATGTGAATATTTGTTATGAACCCTGTTCCTAATAGATATCAGTTTTTAAAACAGAAGGAGGAACAGTGGTTGCACATTTCAGTTCAGAAGTTCATTAACATATATTCATATCGTGAAACTGTGAACAACCATTTTAGATACATGAAAAGAACAGATTGAGAATATAATTAATGAGATAGTTGAATGGAGGATAGTTCAATTGGAGTTGAAAGCTGAGAAAAAAGTCGTTGGTTCAGAAGAAAGTGTGTAAAGAAGGAAGATAAAAACTTATTTACTTGGTGGTTAGTTTTGTGAGTGTAAATTGTGCGCATGTTAGAGAATATAGTCATACCAGACATAAACGTCTCCATGCCAAGCGCGTCGGAGAATGATTGTAACAGGTTTGAAATCACTGAGACAAGAGGGAAATACTCTTGATGGCGCATTTGGCTAGCGGTGTGACGTCAATTTTGTTTCTACGGCAACAAGGGAATAATCTTTTTTTTTTTTTAATGAAAACTGATTCTAATAAATGCCAACAAGTCCTAACAAATGACCGATTTGTTCCCTTCAAAAATTTTTTTTACTTTACTTATCCTTTGTAAGTGTTTCCACAAGTTACTGAATTTATATCATATGCCAGTTGGTCTTCAATAGTAATTGTAACCCACCAATCGGTCCGTGCTAATCGTTGACCGCAGATGAATTTTGATGCATTTAAATAGCGACGGTAACTAGCTGTGATAGAAGTATTCTTAAAGCAATAACTTCGCAGGCGTAGGAAGACCCGAGCAGCTATTAGTGGCACCCTTGTTGAAGCACCTATGAAGCCTAGATAATAACCTTCAAAGGGAGTAACCGTATACTTTGAAGCCTTACTTCTGTACGACTGAAAGAAAATAACGGTCCAGTTTAGGATTACAATTGTATTGTTAACAGAAACCCTCCGCACCAAACCGTTGAAAACTGATTTTCCTCAAAACTGACGAATTTCCCGAAGAAACGAAGTCCTTGTGGATTGAACACATAGAAAATTACCCGCAAAACTTTTTGGTCACGATTAGTTTTAGTACATAATCCCGAAATACAAATTTAGACTTTTTCAGTCATCCAAATCTTCAGAAAATTACTATTGAAAACATATACCTTCACAACAT
The DNA here is from genome assembly GCA_963457665.1 of Thysanoteuthis rhombus. Taxonomy (NCBI): domain Eukaryota; kingdom Metazoa; phylum Mollusca; class Cephalopoda; order Oegopsida; family Thysanoteuthidae; genus Thysanoteuthis; species Thysanoteuthis major. The sequence goes on from OY735200.1 coordinate 63,752,836, forward strand.
TTTGAATTCATGATGGTTAGATTGTAGGGAATGTGATCCCGATAGTGAATTTTCACGTCCACGTTCACTCGTTGTCAGAAACGGTTTAAAAAATATTAACAATTTAATCAAATCCGAGCAATAAGAACATGATTTATGAATTGGCTATTTTTGCATTGACCAGTTGAACATTTACGCTTTTTGCATTGGACCTCACTGCATTAGACGTGTTTGCATCATTGGACCCTACTGCATTGGTCCTTTTTTTTCATTGGACGCTTTTGTGTTACTTAACCTTACTGCATTGGACGTATTTGCATTTTGGCCGTTTTGTCTTTAGACAATTTGCAACGGACATTATGTACTAGGGCCATTATTTTTGGACATTTTGTAGACCGAACCTCTTGTGTTAGACGTTTTGACTTTGCATCAAAAAAACTTGTATAAAATACGTGAAGTAAACGCTGTTTGATTAAATTGTAGTTTTCCAATACATTCGGTATCAAAAATTTATACTTATCTGCCAGATTCCTTTTGATGAAGTACCTTTCATCCGATTTGAAATTGAAAATTGGTGCAATAAAGTCGATTTACACATAAATAAATACGGTATATCTTTCAGTTAGGAGTGCGACCTTGAGAACTTTGCCCCCTTAGGCAGTCGCTTAGTATTTCCTTATAAACAAGCCAACCTTGTATACACATATACACATACAGGGTGTCTCGGAAAAATGTACTCACGTTCTGTTTGCTAGTAGTTGCTCTGGTTCCTTCTTGAAAATCAATTTAACTCTTCCTCCAGAAAGTATAAATGTTTTACTTTATTGGGTCTTTCATATGGGAAAGTTTAGATTTACCAGGTAAAAACTAGACCAGCTAATGGCAAATAAAACGTGAACACATTATTCTGAATCACCATATATATTTATAGATGAGAATAATCATCCACACTTTTGGTTTAACAGTTTATTAGAAAAACAGTATAGAATTCACTAATACATTATCTTTCAATCTAGTCTCATTACTTCACGACGCACTTGGTTCATCATTCCACAAGTTTGGATTCGGCCCCAGAAGAAATATTTTCGTTGGCCATGTATGTCTTGCGTCTTTCACGTCTTCATCATCATCAGTCTTTTAACGTCGGTCGTTGGACATAGACCTTCCCCAGGATTCGCCACAATTCCTTATCATGGGCATCACAGATCCAGTATTTCCTGAATCTACCAAGTTCATCTCTCCATCTTGTATTCTGTTGGCCTTGGTTTCTTATGTGATCTCTGGGGATCCATGTTGTGAGACGTGATGTCCATCGGTTGTCTTTCATTCTTGCAACATGGCCTGCCCATTGCCATTTGAGTTTTTTTAATAGTTTCTATGATGTCACAGACACCCGTTTTCTTCCTTATATACTGTACTGTCTTGTGATCTCTCTATGTAAGGTTGAGCATGATTCTCTCATGCGCACATTGCATACTTCTCAGTTTGCAGGCCTGTCTCTTGGTTAAGTTTCATGTTTCAGCTCCATAAGTGACTATTGGGAGAATGCATTGGTTGTATACTTTTCTTTTTAGGATTATTGGGATCATCTGCTTCTTGAAAGTTGAGCTTGCTCTGCCGAAGGCTTGCCATCGCAAAGTGATTCTTCGCTTGATTTCTTCCTCTTTTGAGGTTCTCATGGAGATTTGTTGTCCTCGATAACCTCCAAAGGCGTATTTGAGGGGACCAAACAGATGATAATCTGATGCAGTGAGATCAAGGCTATAAAGCAGATGCTTCAACACCTCAAGTCCCAGCTTTGTTTTCATTTAGGGACACAACTTGCACAGTCTTTATGAAAGCCAAGCCTAGTATGGATAATTTCATATGCAGTACCATGGTTGATTAGCATATCATTTGCCACATCAACGATAGTAACTCATCGGCCCGTCAGAATCGTGGTGCAGATTTGCTCAATTTTGTTGTTAGTAGTAGATGTTGATGGGCGTCCTGCTCAGTTGTCGTGCTTTATGGATGTACGCCCATTTTGAACTTTGCAATCCATTCATACTCATTCGGCCACGGTGAAACATTGTCCCCATGTTGTGTTGAAAGCCTTCGATGTATTCCACCTCTTAACACACCATTGACCCATAAAAACAGATCATTTCTCGAAGCTCTTCCCACGACGGAAAGGTCACGTTAACGCTATATTAGCACAAAGGCAACTGACTGATCAACGACGAATTCCACTGTTGCAAAGATAGATGCACAACAGTCCCAGATGTGCGTGCTGAACTCAGTACATTCAAATTGAAGAAAAATACTACGAAGTGTGGATGATTATTGACTAAACCTCGTATATACATATATGTATCATTGCTTGTTAAGTTGTTAAGTTTGAAATATCCTAACCAAAATGCGTATACATTGGACTTGATCGTAATAATCATGTGTGTTTTTTTCTGTTTTCGATTCATATAGCAAATTCTTTTAATGGATGGTGTTAGAGAAAGAAAGAGAGGACAAACAAGAAATGAGGACTCCTTGTCACAAGCCTACCAACCCCCTCCGATCGTGTAGGTTGCAGTGACCCCGACCAGCTGATATTCTAAACACAAGTTTTTGATCATTGATATGTCCAACATTTTTATGACCTTTTTTTCATTATTATTTGCTCAAATCATGATAAATATTAAATATTAATATATCAATTAATGAATTAAAGAAAAATTAAATAAATGATTGATAGATTAAAAATAAAGTTGATAAATTGAGTCGACATGTTGTCGAAGTGGTGTTTGTAAGTAGCCAAGTGAAATTTTTCCATTCTATTTTGTACATCTGTAATCAATTTCGAGAATGGTTAGAAGTTATATGGACACAAAACGAAAGAATTTTTAGCAAATGATGATTATTCGTATTGAAGTTTTGATACAATAATTCAGGCGATTCTTTCGTGCCTATAGAATTGTCTGTTTGGATTGGACTTGTTTTTTCTTGAAAGCATATGCTATAAAACCAAATATTTATGCTCCAGACTTGCATGTGTGAACAAGAAAAATCCCTTGATTATGGGTGAAATAGCACGGCAGACTAAGCTCTTTATCTGGTAAGGCAATGGTAATGCTGCTACTTCAAAGTAAAGTGATATGCGTGGGTATCTTTTTTTTTTTTTTTACTTTTCAAATATCCAAACAGGCGTAGAATGGTACTTTAGTTAGTACGGTATTTTAGTCAATTTTCTTTGTTTTGCAAATACCTCAAAGTACAACAGATTGCCTTATGATCAACAGCACGAGGAACAAAATTGGTGAACTGAGTTCAAACTCCAGTTGGGAAAGATCCCTTTCGCTTTGCACTAATACCCTTATGAGAGGCATCAATCAATTTACCCCCTCCCCCAGCTACGACCAAATAGGACAATTGAAGCTCTCTCAGTCCTGTAAGGCAGTCCATCTTGGGCGTTAGGTTAGTATCCTGGCTCAAAAAAAATAAAATAAAATAAAAATTTAAAAAAAAAACTCACAATTATTATAAACAATGCTTTGGTCTTCATGGATTGTTCACGAAATGGAGACATAATCAATACCTCAGGTGTTGCTCGACATGGAAACAACCTAGTCTGAGTAGAACACACCATTAGTGAAAATTTTCTAGTTAACATAATAGCTGGAGAGAAAAAAATTCGCTTCAGTACTCCCTGGCCCCGTCGGTGCTACAGCTACGTGCTTCATTTGCTGGTTGGTTAATCCAGGGCGGATTTACCGTATCTGTAGAGATGAGGCGAAGTATTAGAAGTGAGGAAGGGGAGAACAACAAATACTGTAATTATTGAGATTTTATCTAGCACATTATGCACCCACGTTACATCGAACCAAGTTCAAATTGGCAAATTGTGGATAGAGTTGTAAATATCTGTCACTTAACTAAAGAAAGAAAAAAAAGATTGGTTTTCTGGCTTGTTTACCCACCTCAAGCGGTTCTCTGATACTGTAGCAGAATTTGTTCAATTGATTAGCCCAATTCACCATCCATTTTAGACTTTTTTCTTTTTCGTCTTTCAACCTAGTTAAGTTGGTCTACCTTTGGTCAATAAGATAAAAAAAAAAACAATAAAGCAAAGATAACTAGCAAATATCATGTTTTCACTTCGTAGAGTAACATATCTACTGTTTTACTGTATTAAATGATTTCCATATTATCGGGAACGTGAGGTCATTTATACAGGCACAACAGTCAGTAAATGAAGCCAACGAAACGGTTTCGGCTCCGCGTGTAGTCAAACGACTTGATTTGTGGCAATGGCCTTTAGACAAGCCAAATCCTTCGAAACTACAACCTGTAGAAACAAACTCAGTTTAAGCCGTATAAATAAAGCGGCAGAAGATGATATTGCTAAAATGCCATGAAAAATTACACCATGAAAGGACACAAGCGTGCTGTCTTTGAGTTCGATCCTGACTGGTTACTTCAGAAGTGAGATATTGGTTGTTGGGGGCTAGCCAGATCAGTCAGTCGAATTTGTTAGAAATGGGACCTTTCGCCAAACTTTGTTTCGTCCTCCTAAAAATGCTACCAAAGACTTGGACAGAATAAACTGCACAAAGATACAACCATTGCAAAGTACGTGACATCATGCACCAATAACCATCCTGGATTTAGAAAAATTAAACTGTTCATAACGGTATGCACACATTTTCATATATATAAGCAAAGAACGTGCTATCTATTTGTAACTCTCTCGTCAAACAAGACGTTGATTTTAATTCTTATATGTTTTTAAAAACGCTCTCTTCATAGTATACTGGGTGAAACGAAATATTTTTTTCTCCTGATAAAATGATCATTCTTCAGTAGATTGAGGGTACACTGACAAGGAAACAGGCATGTATTTCTCTCACTCAGATCAGTAAATTAATATCATATAATGTCGTGTTAAAAAACGTATTTGATTTTATTGAAGTAAGCACGTCTCGGGAAACACCATTTTCAACTGTATCCCCCCAAATTAATTGGTCTGGTACTTGTTGAATCTTACTAATCCAATAAGCATTTGACCGGACGAGCTCCAGTGTTGCAGAGTTTCTGAACAACTGAAGCTTAAGGTGAAAAAATGGCGAAATAATGCATATTCTGCGCTGTATCATTGATACTGATACAACTTATATGACAATGAAATTAACTTTTATACAAGTTCGGGTTTTTTCCCCCGGATGACGGTTTCTGGCAAAATATTTTGTTCATACCTACAAAACCACTGGACAGAAACCACCGTCACAAACCATCGAAGCTGCTGGACTGGTATGTCCCAGATTAGTGAGGTTCAGCCGGTACTACGAAAGCGTGCAAGCTTCATCAAACATATCTGTATGCGTGGCCAATTCTTTTGTCTAGTCTTGATGGGTCAAGTTTTGGTAGCAAGTCATAAAAGAGTTGTAAAATACTCTAATATAACTTTATTTTTACGACCGAAGCGACGGTTTCACTTTAGGCATAGCCTCTTTGGAACCACGTCACATCACAAAGCCAGAAAACGCATTACATTTAATGAAAAAGAGGAGCAACATAACTCGATTTACTCCTGGTCAGCTTATGGCCTGAGCCGATTGGTGTTTTTCGTTCTGCTATACATGACCGGCCTTTGATTAAACTATTCTCTTTTTGTTCGGCGTCCCCGTCATTTTGCACGTAAAATTAATACTACGTTCCATGTAGTATTTCCATGTTCGTTCAGTGATGAGATTGTCGTGACGTTGTGAATTTGATTGAGTAAATGGAATAAGATTTCTCCCTTATGAAGTTCTAATCAGATTTCTCGCCATTCTTTCCGCATGTTCCTATCTATACGAACAGAGGATCTCAACAGATATCCTAAAATTGCAACTTATTCTGTGTAGCTTAGATGGTGCACATTGTGACCATGCCACAAGATGGTATTTATCTGAGAGTCTCGTAACAAACTTTCCTCTTTGTTAAGAAAAAACTTTTGTATGTACAAAATTTCGTAAATTTGGGCCAAATTAACCTGTGTTCTTTGAATACTCTTTCGAGGGTAATAAGATTTGCTCATATTTTGAATTATATCAGAAAAGCCTGGACTGGCATAGTTCATTTTTTACCAGTTCATATCGTTGTATAGCAATGAAAAAGTTAATTAAGAATGTCACGAATGAGGCATTTTGGATTAGAGAACGGTTCCTCTTGTTTGAAAGACGATATTTTTACATAGTGTCGTACTAAGCAGAACGTAGTAAATGTCATTACTTTTGGTTCAAGCAATATCAGGGATCTTTTCTTTTAGATGGTTAGAAATTCAGTTCGATTATAGATTAAACTCCAAGACAATGCTTTCCTCTTTATTTCTAAGAGATCATTCGGTCAGATAGTGAATTAGTTCGATCAAAACATCCTTGATATATGTTATAATGATACTGACAAGGAAAATAAAGTAAATAAGAGTTTACTAAATTTTTATCCATCGTGAAGGATAATTGGCATAGCTTTTGCTGGAAGTGTATATGTCTGAGATAAAAAGAGCATGAAAGATAGCCTCCAAGAACTGCTGAAAAACGCTTCATCGATTAAAATTATTTTCGTATCGGTCTTTTATTTATATAAACTTCCAGATGATAAATCAATTCCTTGTTTAATCAAATAAGATCAAGGTATTCACCCCTGGGGCTGTTGTGAGCGTCTTCAGAGATAAGTAAGCAATTTTAGTCGCACGCCAGGAAGCAGGCCTAGACCATTTTATAACCTGGCCGTCTTGAGCGCCACGTCATGAAATGATGGTTGGTTGGCTTGTCTAGCAGTCAATCATTATTGTGTCGTGAGCTTGATTCTCACTGGATTTTCCGCAATTGTGGCCTTGTGGCAGACTTAGTTATGCTTAATTATTACCTATAATTTGGCCATTCCCACCGAAGGAGATTTTTCTAATCAATCGGAACGAATTTGAACTATAAAGCACAAATTAGGTGGAATATTTATTTACAGTAATTGATAACGATTTTTTTTTATTCACTAGCAATGCAATAACCATAGACTTAATTTTTATGTTCAATTTTTTTCTTTTCTGCTTCAGTCCTGGTGGTCGAAAGGTTTTATTTTCTTTTGCTGTCATTCTGATGTCAAATGGAATTGCTTAATCAATTATCTGGCTATGCTTACTTATTGTTTCCTTCGCTGTCAAAACCAGCTTTCCCTTCTTTCTCGTTTCATGGACAGTCTGTATAAAATCCTGTAGTTGATTATTTCCAGTGCCATTTTCCTTTTATCTTTATACCAATATCACAAGACAACACCTTTTCTTTTATACTTACCGCTTTGCAATGTGTTCTTTTCCAAAACCAATCATTAGTGAGAATATTTTCTTATATATCGTCATGTCAGTTTTTTTTTTTAATTTACTTATTATCTTACTTTCATTTTCATCTTTCCTGGTACGTAATTTTGAAGATCGGATACGAAACACTTATCCACACATTGTTGTCAAATTTCATAAGACCGTGAGATTTTATTCAGTTTGATCTTTAGAATTCCGATTTTGTCAGAGTCCTTAGTGATTTCGAAAATTTTTGTAGGGACCAAAGATTTGTGAGAATGATTTCTTTTTTATTCAATATTTTCCTTTTCCTTAAAATTTGACTTCATCAATCAATTACCCAAATACTCTGTATTGATCTATGAAAATAAGTTTTCTCCAGAATAATTGTGACTGCATTAGATTATGGGTTCGATTCCTGTACTCTACATCTATCAGATGTCCATATACGGCACACAAATAAGAAGTCAACAATTTGATAAAGAGTTCTAAATGATACAAACGAAGGAGAATCGAACGCTTTCAATTTCAACAGAAAGTGACGTGAGTTAATAGCTCTTTATACGCTGCAGGATTTTTCATTCGTATTTTCAACTCAAAAAGAGATTTTAAAATGCAAATGGGTGCTTAATTTCCATTAGTCACAGGAATAGATAATCTTTCATTAGCAAAGAACAAAAAACATTGGCTTGAATGCAGGAATAGTCAATAAATCCGAAAATTAATGACAAATTTTGGAGATTTTATTGAAAACAAACTATGATTTTCCTTCTATTTTTCGGAAATATTTATTTCATTTTAACATTAACTCACACACACATATACATACAAACAAATACATATATATGTGTGTGTGTGTGTGTGTGTGTGTGTGTGTGTAACGTTCATCTGTGGAAATGAAAAACGAAGGAATTTCTAGTTTCTTCCGGCTATAGTTGAAACTAACATTTTGTAAAATGTTGATATTTATGGGATAAGGCATTCTTTGATAGAACAGAATTCTGCGAATCTGAATGTCAGAAGAAGGTGCATGGACGTGCGTGTTTTAATCCACATATATAAAATGCGTTGTGCATTCATATCTTATGCGTAACACTTTTTAATGAGCGCATGTATACTGCACTCTGATCATAGGTAGAGCTCACAGATACTCTGATTCTCGGCAGAAGTGCCGATCCATGCGTAAATAACAACATCATTTTTTATGGGTAATTTGATATCTTATATATCAAATTCACAAAGCTAGCCTGTGGATACAAGAAAGAATCGACCGAAATTATATCATATTCAAAGACACTGCATGATCATGTCTATGAAACTAGTTGTAGATACAGTCTAAAGTCTTTCTATTCAAAATGCACAGTAAAGGAAGAATACTCCGCTCAAAATAACCCTTTCTAAGGATCTGACAATCCTAAAAGGTAATTGATAACTTCAGACAGATACCATTCACTGGCCTTTTGAACTGTTAGCAATCTCATCTCAGAAAGCGTTTCTCAAGTTGTACATGTTGCAAGCGCAAAATGAGGACGTCAGCGTTCGGCCTCGGACAGAGTTTATTTTTTTTTAACCTAGCGGTTCAAAACGGTCAGTAAGGAATCTGGCGGTCTACTTCTCAAAGAGGAAAAAGATCGATCGAGCGAGCGAGCGAGCTTGGAACGTTAAAAAGATATTGCCTAAAATAATACATTTGAGCGAAATCTGATTGGGGGGGGGGTCCATCGCAGCGCGGGGATTAGCATGTTCTCCCTGCATATCAATGCTAGCGAATGCGATTCTAACTGGGTATCCCACGATTATGAATTTGAGTCGGAGTAAACCAAGCTTTGCAAATACCTCATCATCATCATCATCATCATCATCATCATCGTCGTCGTCGTCGTCGTCGTCGTCGTCGTCGTCATCATCATCATCATCATCATCATCAGTCTTTTAACGCCCGTCGTTGGACATAGACCTTCCCCAGGATTTGCCACACTTCCCTATCATGGGCGCCAGTACTTCCTAAAGCAAATACCTAAAAAACATCAAATAAAAGGGTAAAAATTGGCAAATACCACGTGGGGAAAATGATCGCTGCAGGAAATGGAAGCTGGTAAATAATCGAAGACGATTAGCTCGATTCATTCAGGAAAATATTCACCTTGGAGCCAGTTGTCTGCAAAAACCAACTTCTCATCAAATGCAGAAGAAACTAATATTTATTAAAAGGTTGACGTTAAGAAGTTTCATAAACTAGTAGTATTATGGTAAAGATGTTTCATTCTTCTATTGTTGGCGATTGTACCACGAATTTCACCCTTTTGAGTTCAGCTCTCCAACCACTGGGCTTACAAAGATAGTTTATGACATGCGCAGTCAGATCTGCGATTGGTACGGGGAAATTGCCGATGGAGATATTATAAAAAGAGTATTTCCGCAATAAGTTTTTGACGTGAAGCTGAAAAAAAAAAAGTATAAACACTCCAGGGTCCACGTTTTTTACGAGAGGAAGGGGAGATATTAAAAAAGGTGATGGGTTGTAAAGTCTTGTCAATTTAACTTGGTGAAGGGACACAGGATTAAATCCTGTTAAATTTTATGGCGCAAAGAGTATTCCATAGAAGACGAGGCCATTTCTCGCTGCCAGAATTAGATATTTGCAAACGTGCACACGCATACAGAATCTTGCACAGAGGTAAACTATGTGCAAACAGAGATGTACACAAACATACACGCATACACACACACGCGATTATTACGCAAACAGGGATTACGCTACTGTCACGTAGTTTGTGTGGAATAAGGACTAAAAATACCAACATGGAAATGACAGCTGAAAATAACCGATGGAAATAAATGATAGAAATGAACGATAAAAATAACAGAACGACTCAAAAATTCTCAAACCCAATATAGTGAGTGAGGCAAGGAAAATTGAAGCTTTGATAGAGCATCTCGGGGTTGTCTAAGAAAGAACACTGACACAAAATGTCGCGTTTTGAAAACGAGACGAACGCTGCACCAACCAGCGCGCAGTAGCTTTGCATGTGGCAGGTACTCAAGCTCATCTGATAAAAACGTCGTTTCTTTTTTTCTTTAATTCTCATTGCTCGCATCGCTCTGGTGAAGATGTTTCCATTGAAACTTTTTATCGCTAGGTACTGCAGATTTTGCAAGTATGCACATGAACTAATAAAAAAACAAAAACACCCCTAAATGTCTAATTCGATTCCCTTCGTCTACATTCACTTGAGAGTTCGATGTAAAGCAGAGATTAGTGATTAGACTTCTTGTCTCAAGAGTTTTCTCAAGAAGTATCAGGCAGGGGGCAAACATCACGAAAAGAGATGACACACTTCGTCAAAAAAGTGTTTGCAAATAGGGATGGGCTTATCCAAATAAGTTTTGACCCTCTTGCCGTGGTGACACATCGCTGGATTGGTACTGACAAGAAAGATCATTGGTCTACCGTTCTACCAGAGAGCAACAGGAATTCTCAGCTTTTCAACAGTTTGCCTTCCACCACTTTTTTTCGCTATTACGAAGAAAGGCGAGAAGCGAAATTAACGTTCAGCATTTGTGATTTTTACACCACACCATCCTAACCTCCGACAACTTAGCCAAACATGCTTTAATCACAATTCTTTTGGTCTGTGGACACTCAAGAATTAACAAGTTGTTCATGATATGTACAGTTGGATTGATATAAATAATTTGTGATTGCCTTTTCGACTGATGCAAGTTCTTTTAAGAACACTTTACCTCGGATCGCGGAAAGGGTCTGCACATCTATGGAGAGTAAAGACTCCACTGTTGCTTCCACAATTTATCAGGTACAAGGTTATTGAATTTTTTTAACGGCACAGTGAGTAACAGTCTCTTGATTATTGCTTCAACTGCATTAGTAGTTGCTCAGAAGTTTGCAAGCAAGTTTTGTGAGACATTTAAAGTAACTCTGATGCTCGCTGGGTGCTTAAATAAAATGGCTTAGTATCAAATCAGGCTTTATCTCCAACAAATACTTGATTACTTTTCTGAGTCGTGCATAGTGATGTCTGAGGAATACAAGTCTTAAACTGAGCATAAAGACAAAAAATGAAGCCACTAAAGAGTGAAGTTTCGCAAATATTGCGGTCAGTATTATACACTGATTTTTTCGGATTATTCCTCTTTGTCGTTACAGTCAGCGTTTCGATCTTGTGTCCTGCGGCCTCCTCCTTCGTTCGATAATCTGAAAAATTCAAACCCAAACCTTCATTCAATCAACAGGGGTAGATTGTTATCGCTGTCCATGCTAGGGGATAGCTCGTATCAGTTAATTCTTCAATTCGTTATTGATAAACCTTCTTTCTCTCTAAATAATTTACTCGGAACCTGAATATATGAACAAATGACTATCAAATACCCAGGTATGTGCTGATCGTGAGTTTGACTCCTGGGTCAGACAGTCAAAAAACCTTGGTTCTGTGGATAAAGAAAAAAGACAGCATTTCAAGGACGAATCAACTAAATACGACAAATATCCGAAGAGGGCCGGAGGGTACAACGATCAAAACGCTGTGACAATAACAACAAAGATGAAGACAGTAATCCAAGTTGATAATCCCCCATATAAGGAATACAGACAGAAATTGTGGTCAGTATTGTTATATTTTGGGTCGGTAAAAGAGCAATAAAATAAATGTAGTTTGAAAGCACCCGGAGAGTGCATACCTCTGCCAACGCCATTTCCAGGAGGAGTAATTGTGCATGGATCTGCCCCAAAATTTAATCACTTCTTTCGTGGTTTAATCTTCCATAAAGTTTCATCGAGAAATTTTGGAGATACCGTGTGGACTGACATTAAATACGACGCGGAAGTAGGGGTAAATATCATATGAACAGACTGACGGAAAGACTCGACAGATGTAAACAAGAAAGGTGTATAATCTTTCAAGAATAAGTAAGATTGGTTGTTATGTTAAGCCACCAGATTGATTTTTAAAAAAAAACTACAAACTTTTATATTGGATGACAGCTTTCATTTCACTCTATCTTAATAAAAAGGGAAGCTTATCAGCGGATAATTATTTTCTGATCAACAAAAATTGGATGACAATGTGTTCTAAATGTTTCTTAACCTTGTGTTATGAGAAAATCTAGAGAAAGGCTGATTTAGTAACTCTTGACCAGATGTATGGACCAACCATATCGTTGAAACAGAGCCTGCCTCTTTTTTAACACCAGAAAAAAAACCCACAGATAGGGAAAAAATGGTCAAACCTTATTTATCCGGCAGCGTATGAACGGTCTCTACAGACAAAGGAACGACACTGAAGTGTCCTCTCGAGGGCGTGTCCCTGGGCGAATCAGAATCCCTCACTCGTCAAGGCTAATGTAGTCCAGGGGAAAGCAAAGAGTGATACGTCTAGAGTCAGCTTGTCTGCAGGGGAAATTGGATTTCAAACCGCTTTAAGGGAAGGGGCTTCACTCCCTATTTGGTAATCGGCATTGTCCTTTTTCTAGACTGGTTGCTTTCCCAAGGCTAGAGAGCCCAATCTTCTCTGCTATTATACCATAGCTGAGGTGAGAGAGAAATAGATTCATGTCTATCTCAAGGGCATCAGTGCAAAGTGAACTGTTTTAAATCGGGTCAGCCGATTGCATTGTCTGCATCGATACTGCTACTCCACCCGCACCCCCATAGCGTATAGAGAAGCCTGAACCTAATTTGCTCAGGACCGATACTCTATTCAATATCATCGTTGTATAATAAAGGGAAATAATGCCTCAAGAGATGCAGACGAGTGGATGTCTCGTTGAAGTTGGCAAAAGATAACAAATTGACCGAAAAAAATAAGTTAACCTTCTGGAAAAAAAGCGTATGATTTCTCTACTGATTTTTTTTCATCAAAGTAAACAAGGGAAAAATCCCACATACACCTCAAGAGGAGGCGGATTTAGTCACTACTCGGCTGTATTTATGTGATCAGTTTATTACTTGTAAAATCCGTGATGTCTCTATGATTTATGATTACTCAACAGGATACGCACATGCATATAATTAAGCTTCGTACAATTTACCAATTTAGCGTAGTTTGACACAAGCACACAAGTGTTGGGTACACAGGAAGGATTAAACTTATAGTTGTTATAGTCTGCTTGCTAACCATCAAATATCTAGTGCGAGGATAGAGAACTAAGGTGGCACGCTAAAACATCTCATTTTCACGCGCAAAGTATACCTTTTTGTCAATGATTTTTTAAAAGAATTTGGCAACCTTTGTTCTCTTTCCCCATAAAACAGTTTGTAAAATGTAAATACGACAAAAATGAAAATCTGCAACTCTAATATTCCCACGAGCACGTTAGAATATCGCCTATGTGGGCACACGCCCCTGAAAAGGCTCATCACCCCTACAATAGGAAGAGCCGACCAAAAATGACTCCTCTCGTTAAACAAAAACACCAAGTCAAATCTGACTAAACATCTCAGCTTTAATGAACCTTCCTTATTCTTCTTTCAGTATGCATATACACCTCTAGATTTTGGCAGTCGAACTTAAAATACAAAGCGATTTGTGGTACACTTGGCTCTAATGTTCTTTTGGTCGACATATAAATAGTAAAATGATTAGGTTTCAATTGTGGGGGTGAAGTTAGTTGCCTCGGAGAGATATGTGTGGTTTTATGTATACTGAAGAAAGGAACGTATGAAGAAATACACATTAAACCTGTGAGCAATCGAAGTATCACATTTTTTATTTTGATGAAATAAAACAAACAATGCAGCTTGATAAAAATAAAGGTTATGGACAGTTTGTTCAAAGGATGTTCAGTGACACACATAATTAAATGAAGGCAACACAAATACACTAGTCTCGTAAAATAAGCATATTTCATGATCACATGGCTTTGGTTATAATACGCGTATATAAAGTGACCAGTAAGCACCAAGCGAGTAACATTCACGCTCATATCTTTGTTTTTTTGGTGGTGGTGGTGGTGGGGGGGGGTTGACTCGGACGATTATTGAAGAAGAAACCTCATCCCTTGCTCGACCTGTATTTCTCTTTATTCTGCATTATAGGTCTGCATGAATTGGGATCTCTCAACTATAACCAAAACGAATTGAGTCGTATTTTTCTACAATATAGTAAAGAACCAAAACACCGACTGCTCTATAACCTTCTGCGTAACATAACATTGAGAAACAGGGATATTTCCACGAAGAGTCACAAGCAGGTTACTCGTATATAATTGAAACTTACACCATTTGTTAACTGGGTATTCGACATCGTGGCGTCAGGCATTAATATTCATGTATGATATAATAACAATTGATGGGATGCAGCTGAATGATAAAGGTCATCATTGCAGGGAAGGAGATGAAACCGTCAGCAATAGAAGCTCATAATTAGTTCAGTAAGAGTATAAAGGTAGTCATGACAGGGTAGGAGCTGGGATTTATTGGGAATTGAGCAAACGATTGAGATTTGACCATGTAAAGAGTGAGAAAAGTGAAACTCTATGGTTCTTCGTAACTCTAACTGATCACCTAATTCAGATTATGAGAATAGATTTTGTTATCGTAAACAAAGGAAGGAAGACCTGTCAGATGTTGGATGTGGCTATTCCAGCAAATGGCATGGTACAAAGACTAGAAGAAGAAAAAGAGAGGAGGAATTGAGTCAACTCAGACGGAAACATTACTAAAATCAACTAGAATACTGAGGATAGTGCTGAGGTATTGAGAATACTTGCTCTCACTTGATCTCCCGTGAAAGCCACTTGTTAAATTAAGCGAAAAAATAACTACATTGATGATTAATACAAGGCTGTCTAGTATAATGAAGGATAATGCTGAGATCTTATGATCATGTATTCTAAACCGAATCAAATAAAATGTCAGTTATTCCAATGCTGATCTACGTCAAAGTGTTTTCTTGGTAATTGGGCGCTATATACTTATTTATTATAATATTTGCAGGTTTATTGGCGACGAATTATATCAATTAGCAGTCTATACACGATACAATATAGCAAAGATCAAGATCTTAATGGTGGAGAGTGCAAAAATTGCGGGGTTGTGATCCTGATTCTTGTTAATCTTATTAGCAACAGAAACGACCGTAGCATTGTTGATATTAACATTTTCAAGAAGAGAACCATCGAACAACAATGGGTATCATCTTTTCACAAGCGAAGACAACAATTTCTTTATGTATGATCATACTGAACGCATAACTATTGTAAATTGTTGGTATTTGCCGTAAACTTGTAATAAACATTCATTCACTGTTTTAACTATAGTATAGTGGCATTGCAGGAAATGTGAGTTTGATCTTTGAAAATGTGCTCTTGTAACAGACAAAGCAACGATTAATAAGTATCCAACATTCCATCATTAAAATCGTTTTTAATTCTTGAGAGATAAATCTATTAATTTCTTTTCTTTTTTGAAGAGTCTTTCAAAAGTTTAAACTTCTCTTATCAAGTATATATTTATAAGGGAATTCCTTGACTCCTGTAATTGAAACTAAATCTAACACACCATTTTTTTGTCATTCGGAAAACGCTTTGACTTTTATATCAATGTCCAGTAAAGCTGAGCAGAGTCCACTCTATATCCTACCTATATAATGAATAGTGTGATTTTTTTCTGTTTGTTTCTCTGTTGATAACTTAGAGGTGTGGTGCCCTCTATATTTTTCGTCAAGAATTCGATACGAGACCTTCCTTCTAGCTGGATATCTAAACATTAACCTACGATGACTCCCGATAAAAGCCCTGAACACACGTGTACAATTGCTTATTCACCCCGGCTTTTTAGCTGGTTACCTTCTTCCTTTCTTTCGCTATGAACTTGCGACCATAGTAGTTTTTTTATTCTTTGACCGTGTCTAAATATACATTGTCTTTTGTTACTAATCTCCCTCGATGTGAGAATTCGCTAGAACTTTATGGCTACAAAATGCAAATACTGCACCTGCTCAACTTGGTATATTTTTGGCGACAACGCGAACGCCGTGCTTACCATTTCGCTCCGTTTAGCTCCGTCTTGCTCCTAACCTGAAGTAACTGCCTGGTGGTTCAACTATACCACTCATTATAACAGGCACTACGAATCAGGCTCCATTCGATAGATAAACCGAACAACATTAGACCTGTTATGATACGTGACCCCTTACTTATTCTTTCCTATATTTCATTTTTACGTGTGGGAGTAATCCTCTAAACCAAACATGCCTCCTCTTTCGATCGTATTAATGTTTTCATTATATGTATTCCATTTTCTTTTTTTATTATAAATGTTATGCATTAAATGTACATTTCACTTTTCCATCTAAATACTTGTATGTGTCCTTTTCACGCCGTTAAATCTCTGTGTCCATATTCAAACCTGGCGTGCACGTTCTCTATACATCCCGCTTCCTCCTTCAACCTTTCCACTGACGTCCACGTGGGCCCCATGAACACAGCGAGCACCCATTCCTCAACAAAAACTATCGAGAACCAAATAATTTCTACAAAGGCAACCTTTTTGATGATAAATATGCCACGTAAGCTCATTTTAAATCAACGGACGGTAGTTCTTTTTTTTCAATTATCTCATGGAAAATCAAACATATCTGTGAATCTTTACACATGGATTACCTTGTATCTTAACATCAATGATAGTTTTTCTACATGCATGTGTGTGTGTGTGTGTGTGTGTGTTTGTTACCGTAACCCAGGAAAAATGACTCATGATAAGCAGTACTTTTTAGCCTCACATCCTCAGGGTGACCTAACTTGGAGAATAAAACAAATCCAGGAGATTTTTAACAGTTACATTTTGTTTCTAGTAGGGGGCTTCAATTGAAACACAATTATGACGCAGAACTGGTCAGTTTTATTACATCAATATGGAACATTTTGTTTGCATTTGTGTAGATGAGAGTAACATTTGGTTTGAAATGAGATGGGTCTGTGGGCGGTCTGGCCAGAGGATGTTTGTTTCCTGTCTTTGTGGGTGTTTGGCTTGTCCAAGATAAAAAGTGAAGCGAGAGGAGAGGAGCTAAAATGGTCATTTCTCAGAAAGAGTATTTTGAAATTTTTTTTTCAATATAGGATGGAGAGGTGGTGTCTAGCATTTGATGGATAGGTGTTTGTATATGTGGGGGGAAAAAGGTACTCTTCCTGAGAAATGACCATTTTATCCCTTCTTCTGCGTATGATTTTTTGGGTGTACTGATTGATTGGTACACCCCCTAAAAAAATTCATTCAAAGATTCCAATGAATTATGAAAATAAAAGTGTAATTATTATGATTTTTAGATAAAGTATATTTTTTTATAAAAAAATTAAACATAAATAATCATTAGAGACGTTGTATGATTTTTCGAGTGTACTTGGCATTCATTGACACAATGATGAAAATAAATAACACGATGAAAAAAAGGTATGTTTTATTTACCTTTATATCTAATCAACAGACGAATTACTCGTATTGATCTGATACCATTGTTATTATAAGACTAAGGGAGAGCCTTATTGTAGTATGATTTTGAATTGAAACTTCTGGACATCTCAGGAACCATCGTATGATTTCCCGAGCGAAGTAAGAAGAGTGGAGCAAAAATAAATCAAGCAACTTTCAGACGCGTTTAGCCATCTTTTACAAAACGAGGGAGGTAACTCTTATTGATTAGGGAAACCAATTTACATCCGTGCGTGTAAAAATAATCAAAATTTATAATTTTTCGCGGTAGCGAGATCATTGATAAATTGATTACAAAATCTTCAAGAGGCCATAAAAAAGAAAAATTCCAGCAGATATTTTCTTTTGCACAAGAAGTGTACTTTAAAAAAACTCACTGGACAATTTTTTTGAAAATTTTGACATCTGTTTTTTCCTGATTCAGAGCCGTTTAAAATATGTTGCAGAATCGAATGAAATTCCAACGTATTTAGTGCCTTTAGGGTACTATTATCTTTATAAAAACGTAACATGTTTTGGGTGACTAGGATATTTCATTAAGTTTTCATAGAATTTTATTGAATTAACTTTTTTTAAAATTGGCCCTGTAGCATATTTTGAGTGGAATTTTAAAATGTGTGTAAAAACTGAGCTCAAATTCTCCAATGCGATTTCCACTTGTATAACGGGTCACGAATGTAAACAAGTTTTCTAATTCAGTTATCAGAAGTTATACAAAAAAAAAATTAAAGGTGAATCAAAATTTTGTTTTGCGAATCGTATTTAAACGGACGTACGACAGATGTTTAAATGATTAAAAATATGGCATCTGTTTAATTTCTTTTATTTATTTATCTATTTACTCAGTACAAATCAATTATCTCCCTTGACTCCCGTTCATGGCAGCGATTTCAGGTAATGCTTTTGCGAGATGCGTGTCTCTTGGCGATATTTAACGGAACAAAATATTACGTGGGGCTTCTTTTTTAGTATTGTCATTGGTTAACAGGAAGTGCTAGGTAAAACTAATTATTTTGCTGTCTCTAGAATGTGAGATGAACGTTGCTTTACAGAAATAATTATTTTTCCTTATTCCTCTCAAATTAATTAATGCAATTTTCAATGGTTATTGACGACTTGTAAATTTAATTACTTGGATTTTTTTCTTTTTTTGGCGTGCACATCCACGGACTGTTGAGAAATTACGACTTGTCTCAATCAATTCTAGCATATGGAACGAAACTGCAACAGCCAACTTGTGGAGAGCAGAAGTCAAGGGAGATAATTGGTTTGTACTTAGCAGCAAGCCATATCATGCTATTTCTAGTTGCACGTCTCTTGACGATATTCAAATTAGTTTTTTTTATTGTTTAAAAATATATATATATATATATATATATATATATATATATATATATATATATATATATATATATATATATATATACTGCAAGGTCATTGGTTTGTTTCAGAAGTATCCAAAGTCGAATAATATATATATGCTCTTCCAACATGGAATGGAGCACTCTGGTGGATGAGAAATATATACGATAAAATAAATATATCGCTAAAATTCAACCTCACTGACCGTCCAGTTCCGTGGAGTGGAGAGAGGGTACCAGCCTCTGGGTTTGAAGCTAAGGTTTCGATCCTGTACGGGATAATGGATAGTCTGTAGCCACACTGAAGTGTTGTAATACAACGAAACAGCTGTCTGTGGATGACACAATATATATATATATATATATATATATATATATATATATATATATATATATATATCATAATGTTTCATAAGAATTATTGTCATATTGTGTGGGAGAGAGTAGAAAATAGCTGTTGGTGAGATGTGGCGAGAAGATGTATTCGTAGACACGGGATTTTGCTTCTGTGTGGATTGGTGTTCGACGTCACTGGGGATGTTGGAGAAGGAAGGGAGATATATAAGGGACATGCGTGCCCAGAATGAACGTAGACACAGAGATGAAACACAGTAAAAAGGACCCATACAAACATTTGGATGCACAAAATAAAACGTACGTTCAGTATAGGAACATTAATGACAATTAATTAATCAAAATGAAATACCTGTGATGAAAACATTAATTCGATCGATCGTGTAAAGCAATGAGAAGAGAAAGGTGGTAGCTTTTGTTGCCATGGTAGTACAGTCGTTAGAGTCGAAGTGGAGGTATCCGAACAGCTTTTGAATCCATAAGGCTTGGTGCGTACCAAGGAAAGGTTTGTGTATGCCAAACTGCCAAGTTGCGTGTGCAACTTGGGGGCCCTTCTTTGACACTAGAGAACACACGACGGACAGACCATGTAAGGTGGAGAAGACATAGTATTTAATCTATGGGAGAATTAGGAAAGATCGTTGTGACTATCAGATAATAGAAAGCATTGCCATTTCATTCATGAAAGTTAGAGGTGTATATGCGTTTGGAGCACATGGTGAGGACACGGTAGAGTAACTGTGTAGCTCTGCGTATGTGAGATGGATCAACATCAGTGAACTGAAATGGGCAGAGTTAGTACAAAGATTGGTCATGGTGGAAAATGGTCAAGTTTGGATCAGTATGGAAGCCGGTGAAATGATACCGATCTTGAGTTGGAAGAAAGAGAGAGAGAAAGAAAGAAAGCAACAAGTGCCGTAACGAGAAAGGACGTTATCAGTTAGAAGTGCCGGCACCAATGAACAATTGATCACGTGTGCTCGGGGTTATTATAGGGAAGAGTCAACAGAAGAGACAGTTTTGATATCCAGTTGAAAGAAGGGGTTTCGTATTTGATTCTGACCTAAAAGTATAAGGGATGCTACAGTTGTTTCTCAAGAAATGTAAAACAGATTTTTTCCCGTTGTTTTGACACTAAATTTTGATATTCATTTAGTATATATCCTTGTAACTTTTAATATATATATATATATATATATATATATATATATATATATATATATATATATATATATATATATCAGACACGTTTATAATATTGGTACAAGCATTTCCCGATATTACACGATTCGCGCCCCTCTATATAATTAGAAAATGACTTCATATCGAGCTTGATGGCCGGTGAAGACGGCGTTGGAGCGAGTATACATAAAGTAAAGTCAAAGCATGAGGTGAGAGAGAAAAGAGAGTTTTGAAACTATACGAGCATACATATTTCTAAGTGTCTGTTAACATTCTCATCTGGCTACAAAATGTCAAAAACAACTTTACTGCAGCTAATTTTCACAAAGATTTAATTCAAGGTCACAGACCGGTTCATTCGTCAAAATTTATTTCATAGTGAACAGCCAAATCTGTTGCTCAGTCACTATTGATGCCCTCCCTTCCCTAAAATCTTTGGGTTTGAAGAATTTAATCTGCCCTGACAACACAATAGAAATAGTGAGAAGAATTGGCAAAAATGTAGTTTCCTTAGGCGTCTATTTTATATTCTCCCTCTAAGCTTAATGTTCAAGTTGTCCGTGGTTGTGTTGAATAAATAGAAGTTACATAATAACTTGGGGCCTTGGTGTAAGAATATCATGAATACAAATCTCCTGGGTTTCTCTTCTCCCAGGAGGGAAATGTTATCGGCAAGCGTCTTAGATATACAACGAATGGGAAGCAGAATGAGTGTTTGATATATTGATAAAATAACTGTTTATTGAAGTATGTACGGTGTGAACAGATTTGCATGACGTCATTTTGAATTGTGCTCTGTACAAAACAAAGAAAGGAATGTTCTCATAACGTGTCACGTCCAACACAGAATTTTCTGTTGGTCTGTTGCTTAGCAACACATGGAATAACAAAAAAAACAAATGACACATAATTGATCAATTATCATTAAGTTAATTAAGGACGAAAGCATTTCTCAAAAAAATATTTGATTAATGTTTATTCGCATTATCACTAGGACATGATTGGAATAAACTTCAGAAGACTAACAAAACAAATTAAGCTTCTTGTTTTTAAATCAAAGTAATTTGCAGCCTGTATATGTAAGACAATAAAATGTTTGTACAGTAAGTGAAGTTTCGCATGAGAGTTGTACATTTCAATACGTGTGTTTTCACTCAAGTAATGTGTAATTTCGAAGCAGTTTTCTCCCAAAACCTGGAAACATAATGTAGGTTAAATAAATTATACGAAAACTTGGTCTTTTTTTTTTAACATTAAAGTATAAGTTGTTTTGCCCCTCAGCAGTAAATCTCATGCCATTAGAGGTGTCTTATTTAATTTGGTCCAGATCATAAACTTGTAGAGACAACAGGTAATTCACTTTGATCCTAGAGAAATACACAACGATCGAATTTCAAAATTTCAAAATGTGGAGCCGAAGAAAGTAGACCGCTACATCTACCTAGGACATCAAGTCTGCGACAAGAAAAAGAAATCAAGCAGGAAATCACTCTATGCAAACTTTCGATGGATACCTATGGAGCTAAAACATCGAACTTAACCAAAAGATTGACCCTCAAATTGAGAACTATGCAACATGCACAGGAGAGAATCATACTCAACATCACATGGAGATATCACAAGATAGCGCAGTATATTAGAAAAAAAAGAGGAGTCAGATATATGATGGAAACTATTAGAAAACTCAAATGGCAATGGGCTGGTCATGTTGCACGAATGTCAGATAACGGCTGGACATCACGTCTCATAATGTGGATTCCTAGAGATCATATGCAAAACAGACCGAAAAATGTAAGATGGTCTGACGAACTAGAGTAGTTCAGAAAGTATTGGCTCTGCAACGCCGATAGAGGGGTTTAGCGAATCTTGAGGAAGTTAATGTCCAATGACAGAGGCTAAAAAGCAGATAATAATGACGATGATGATGTAAGAAGAAAAAGCCAATTTCACCAACTATAAAACCTTCCTGATATAAAAGTAACTGACCCCCTTTCCTTTTTGCGATTTATCGGTCATAGTGTGAGCAGAAAAAATGTCAAAGGGAAAAAAGTGGGAAATTAACAACAACAAATGTTTCTTGAAAGAATAATAGTTTTTCATCAAGTGCATAAAGATTCGTGTGCGGATAAGTCCTTATTCTAAACTGCAAATGATGACTTTCCCGTATTGAATTATTTCAAATCTTCTCAACCTTAAATATACACGATGGAAATTTCACTTGTGGATTTTTTTTCGTATCGTGTCATATCATATCTAGTACTATGATTGACCAAATATCTACCTGTCTGTTCGTGAAAGCGTA
Source organism: Thysanoteuthis rhombus (assembly GCA_963457665.1). Taxonomy (NCBI): domain Eukaryota; kingdom Metazoa; phylum Mollusca; class Cephalopoda; order Oegopsida; family Thysanoteuthidae; genus Thysanoteuthis; species Thysanoteuthis major. Next base: position 63,775,764 of record OY735200.1, read on the forward strand.
ACTCAGGTACCTCTACAAAACAGTTTTGATCTTTTATTGGAGCCAAAGACCCCATTTAAGCTTTCCTCTGGAAGTAGCAAAAAAAAAAAAAAAACACTCGTTGGGTGGGTTTTCATCTTCTCTTTGAAATATTCCCCTTATCCTTAACATTACGCCCCCACTTTCAACATTATACCCCTCTTTTTAAACTTTCTACCATTTTTAAGATGAGCCCCCTATTTTTCTTTACACCAGTCACCCTTCTTTTTGAAATTAGCCCAACTTTTTTCGAGCATTAACGCCCGTCTTTAACTTTGCCCCCAAGACCCCTTTCTCGATATTGACATTTTTCACATTAGCCCCCCCTACATTATCCTAACCCTTTTTCCCTATCAGCCGAACATCTTTCTATACATCAGTGCATTATTTCTTCAACATTAGTCCCAACATTATTTCTAACAGCGTAAAAAGTGGTATCAAATCAATTTTAAAAACAGAATGATTCTGGCACTATCCGATTTTATTTTATCAATCTAATTCTTTTTCGGACAGCAATTTACACTGCACTTAGGGTTGGGTAAGTCTAGTTTATATAATATTGCACCTGGGAGACTCTTTGTTGACTGTTTTTCTCTTCATCTTGTGAGTTGCTTTTTTTACAAAATTCGGACAGCTAAATACTATGACCTCTACCTCAAACAGGTGTTGTAACTTATACAACTTTTATAAACTTTTCAGTAATTTTTGATGACTTAAATCACAGTAGTATAAATTCGACTGCTTTTTTAACAAATGGAGCGACATTTTCTTACAAAATTCATAAGCTCATATAAACTAAAATAAAATGGAGAAAAACTCAAAGTTCAGATTCCATCAGAGAAATTTGAAAAGTCAAAATTGGTCTCTCCGACGTTTGCATGTTACCTACAAAGGGAATAATGAGACATACGCAGCCTCTGCTCACTTTTCACCTGGCCACGGCCAAGTGCAACTACCCTTGAGTATCAGGGGGTGAAATCCATTTCGACGAATTTATCCCTTTTCTGATTCAATTGCGTCTTGAATATTTCAGACATTTACATCACACACTCATGTGCTTGACACATTAATGTAATACGTCTACAGGGATATTTTATTTAAGAAATTCTATAACTCAATCAGTGGAGACTTGGACGATTACAACCCCTGAATGTGCCAAACAAATTTATTTCGCCGAAATGATGTAATTCCGACAGAAATAAGGCCCAAACGTTGCGAGACGAGTAATTAACCTGATTGACTTTCGGATTCACTCGTTTATTTCTCAGAAGCCTTGATATACATTGTGAGATTATTAAGTGTATGCAGCAGATTCAAGGTGCATTGTTGCTTTGAGACCAGAACTTAGAATTAATGTCAATGATTTGAAACAATGTTGAAATTCTTGGAGCATTAGGTTGCAATCAGGGTATGCACTTGATATTATAAAATTATAACAAAACAAAAAAAAATGGGTGGGGGGGAGAGAAAGAAAGATGACCGAATGAAGATCAGAGTAATCTGGAATATTAAGAAAGGAAAGCGAATGAGACAGAGATGAAAAAAATATCTGAGAATGAATATCCCACCCCCGAAAAAAAGCCAGAATAAGATTTTGACGGAAGAGGAAATAGTGTACTGAACGTCATACTTGCCAAGATAGAAGTGGAACGTAAGAGACAAAAGGCAAGAGAAATGAGAACCTTCGGAAGCAGGATATTCTCTACAGGGTATAATGTGACGATTAGTCGATGTTGCGAAGCAGGAAGTTAACTATGAGAAAAATTGAAAAAAATAAAATAAAATAAAATAAAATATATATATTGTCCACCTGGGCTAATCGACAAATACATTTCCTTATGTGACGATTTAACTTGGACCGGAAAAGGAAGCCTCTTGGTTATGGAAGTTGCCGACAAGTCTAAGAATTGTTATTATTTCATGGAGAAGGTTAAATGATTTTAATGAGAGATAGGCGCCACCTGACTCACCACCCTCCGTGAGTTGCCATTTCCTCAGACTTAGTGGTCCGATCGGGTCAAGCCCAGGAATCAGCCTGATAGTGAACTAGGGAGGCAATAGTGATTACACTTGATGGAACTAAAACATTTTAAAGTTTCACACGTCTTATTTAACCCTTCCGAAGTTCCTGGTATAAATACATCACCAGGTCTCTATGACTGTTACAATATATATATATATATATATATATATATATATATATATATATATATATATATATATATATACATTCCGTTGATTGCTTTTAGAAGTCTGCTAGGGCATACGTGTCTCGGAAAATAAAGTAAATGAGATTTTCCCAGCTTTTACAATGACGACAACAGCTGACAATGACGATAAAATCCGACTTTTTTCATCTGTTCCGAGGAAAGTTTTATGGGACATATGTATCCCATAATGTTTTCGACTCTTCCAAACATGGAGGAAAATTTGTTTAATAAAAGAAGAGTTTCTTTTGACCACTGAATAAAAATCAACACATTTTCCTGTGCACTTTTTAAAATCCAGACTTATTGCTTAATAATCGGTCTTGATTGAGTTGAGTACTGGAGAGGAAGACAGTTAATAAACAGGCCCTCCCGAACGGAAAAAAACTGATATACATCAATGCCTGGGGTCTACAAACAGATTTTATCAGTTAGTTTAAAGACTTGGGAATTTATTATTTGAACAAAAACTTTATTGCAACATTTGTGCTTCATTATAAATGCATAGTATTCAAGAAACTGAGCGTTGTTGTTATTAACAAGCTAATGGTGTATATGCATTATTTAGGATTCCATTGGGATGTTGTAAGAATGCATAAACGCTTTGATGGTTATTAATCCCCCCCCTCTCTCTCTCTCTCTCTCTCTCTCTCTCTCTCTCTCTCTCTCTCTCTCTCCAACCTTTAGACCCAGAAGCAAGCAAAAAATAGAAATACGAAGGAAAAAAAAAAGAAATTGGCCACCTTGGGCCGTTCCACTGACAATACCTTTATACACCAGATTGATAGATAAAGATAAGAGACGATTACCAGACAGTCTCAAATTAAAAAATGTCCCTGTGTCGCAATTTGCTTTCGATGGG
>OY735200.1:63781350-63821350 GCA_963457665.1 Thysanoteuthis rhombus
TATATACATATATGGAAATAAATTTGCAATATATATATATATATATATATATATATATATATATATATATATATATAGTATTGTGTTTTAGTCCGATTCGTAAGAAGAATTAATTAATTGGTTTAGGCAATTGTGAGTTGGCTCTAAAAGGATGATCGATTTAAAATGTACGTACAATGTAAAACTTGACGCTGACTTTGTGTCCATCTTTGCGACACCCGATGTTCACTTTTCAGATTAGATATCTCCTAAACTTGATGCTCAAGTTATATGTCAGTCACGGAAAAAAATGAGAGCAGGAAACTTCATTATCGCGTTGGTAGCTTCGTCACTGCTGTTCCGAGAAATATGTGTTAAACAGAGCTCTGGCTGCACCTAAGTACCGCCGTAATTTTTTTTGTTTTTGTTTTTTCTTCATATCCACATATTCTAAACGTTCTGAGTAGGTAAAAGTTCTATCCGAACTGTTATACATTTGAAAAAATAGTCAGATAGTCAGAGTCCAGTTAAGGGAATATTATAATGAAAATTGAAAATTGGATGAAACAGAGAGGAACACGAAATTGGGTCCAGTTTTGCATGAAGTGTGCATTGTAAATTGGACACCCACTTCTAACAGGTCGTTTTTGCCCCTCTTAAGGTACTATGCTGGATATCATTGCAACTTATAAAGTTAAACTGAGTGGTCATCACAGCTAGACCCGAAGCAGGTTCAACCAAGAGCCCCTTTAATAAGCCTCTATAAGGCTGAATTGCCCCTCATAAGGTACCTACCCTAACATTTGTGTAACATGAAATCTTATCATACTTATGCCAGATTTGATTAATTGATCAATGTTTTTCACCTTGAACCCAAGTCAGACCCCCTAAATTACTCCCTATTTGAGCTAATTCTCCCTCTTAAGGTACCCGTACCAAAATTCATTTTATGCTCTATGACAGTCAAGGATCAGAAAAAATAAAACCAACCAAAACTATCTGGTCCAACAGCAGGTCATCTGCCCATACATAGCCCCACCCCAATTTCTGTGAACTAACCATCTCTACCTTTTTGAACATTTATTAATCAATGAAGTTGTGTAATTTAAATGCGAGGGATTTTATGGCGTAAGTGTATTGGCTGCTAAAGTCAGAAAAAGGACATATTTGAAAAACCCAGCCCCCACAAGCAATACGTATATATTTAAAAACGATGTTTCAAAGAAGAAAGAAAAAACAACAACAAATTCATAACGATGTGAAACTGTATCATTAGAAAGGATAACAATGAGTTTAATACTGATTGCTCAGTAGGTATAGTGAAAGATTACCAGTCGGACAGTTCTCAAATTCAAATCACTATAGGGGCCCTGTAATTTTGTATATTTGGATTTGGTGAGGATTCTTGTTCTTGTTACGAGGGAAAACAAAGTCAAATCCAGTCTCTGACTCGGAATCCGATAATAAGTATGTGATACTATACCTCGACGCATGTTTATAGAAGCAGATCATATAAAATTAAAATCTCGTACAGTTACTTTATGTTAAAAAGGCAAAATTCATATACCTATTCCATTTAAAGATCATCATCACGATCATTTCCATCACTATCATCATCCCCATCCTCAGCTGTTAATTTTCACCTTACAATTATCTTCAATCGTTGTTGGCAATGTATCTCCTTCAAACCGCTCTACTCAGCGTGTCTCCTTTCTCAGGGGTCAAGCCGCAGTCTTCTGGTGCAAACTCTGTGGGATATGCTTGAACGACATTTAGCCAGATGCTGCAGATGTAGTACACAACCCCCAAACCCATCTTTTCTGTGATCTCATATGAATATAGAGGAAGGGATCTGCCACCCATCTTCTTAACACATGTGATAGGGGCGTCTCTTTTCTTTGGTTTATACCTATTTAGAAATAAGTCCAATCGAGCCGAGTTTCATCGACTGAACCAAGATTTTTCTTACCGTACATTTTGCTATCTTAATGTTCTTTTTGTTATCTATCTGTGATTTGGGTTTTTTTCCCCCCAAAGCTGTGCCAACATCTTTTGAGCATCCGTATTTTTCACAAGCGATTTCAGATGTCGAACTTTCTCGTTTCGACTTGAAGACAATGTGTATTCATATCCTGTAAAAGAATGAAAGCCGGATAAAGCCTCACAAATTGATGCACCAAGACAATTCTATAATTCATTTACATCAATGAACCAGAGGGTGTTCTGCGTGTGCTGCCCAAATTCGATCCCTATCTTCAGTGATGAATCCAATTTTAACATGTTTGTAATGATTATTATCGGGACATCGGTCTCTATAGTTCTAATAACAGCATTACTGCATTTGGGTGCAGCCATTACGTGAAAAATTATTCGAGAGTTTGCTTCTTCGTGAGCGTTCTTCACGTCCTTATCTTTGGTTTTAAGAATTCTGCTGTGGATCACTCTATACGAAAAGCATTTTCCTTCCCGTATCACAAAAGCGAGAAATTTTATCAGAGATTTCTTTTATCAGAGTTTTTATTTAGAGGCACTGCATTGAAATTGTTCGTTTTTGTGCAGGTTCTGAATTGTTATTGCTTCTCTCTCACTGCCCTTAATCGAGGGTATCATAACCCTGCCGAAAAAGCAAATCAATTCTATCTGGTCGAAGTTCACAGAAACGTTACGCGATGGATTTGCTGATAAAACCATGTATGGTTGATGGATCTTGAAAAAGGTGCAGAAAGGAAAAAAATTTCTATAACAGTAACATCCACAAACTAGGATCAGCCGCGATAGTGCGTTTTTTCGATTTCTTTCATCAACATCGACTTCTGAGTTTTCTTAATGGTTTCATCCATATGACACAAGCTCAAGGGAACTGGGATTAAAAGTTATTTGAACCACTCTCCCATATCAATTTTTCCCTGCAGCGCTAGAAGAAGAAGGCTTCCGGATGAGCCATGCACCATTCTCACTCAGACAATCGTATTGTTTTTTCTTTGCATTTTTAATTTTTGACTTCCCGTCGCAATGATTTGATCTGATGTTAAAACCATTCAGCACAAACTTTGCCGTGTCCCTGGTTTCTGCTGTTTTACCCGATCTAATGATGTCTAAGTCCGATTTCGATATTTGTTCCGAAAATGGATTCATGGATTCTTGAATTGAAGAAGTAATCATTCTAATGATCTGTGCGGTTTCTCTCGATTTGATTGTCTTTGAAGTCTCCTTTTGATACCATTTCTAGCTCTTCAAAAAGTTCAGATGAAATACTTTTTCACCAAAAAATGACTCTCCACATATCTTCTTCAAACAACAACAGAGTTTGTCATCAACTCTGTACCAGACTTGCAGCATCTGCATTGATTGTTTGTTCGAGAGTCAAGTCTATAGGACTTCTGGAAAATGCCTTTGCAGCCCTTTAGTAGAAGGCAACTCAGGAATGTAATTCTAGATGAGATGTTCAAAGTATCACCAAATTTCCATCGAACTTAACGATCCAATCGGCATAGTTATGTCGATTAAAAATGAAAAAAAAATCTCCTAGCTTTGGTGTACAGCGAATGTACAGTCGCAGATCCTCTGTTTGAATGCTGCGTGCGAACCCATGGTACGAATGAACCGTATCAAAATAGTCCAGGTTGTTACTTCTGGTACACTTTTATTTTCTGTACACTTCTGATATGAGTCCGTCATCTCACTATCTCTGTTGACATCGTTCAACACGCGTGGTACATTATTCATCATTAGAGCCATCGCGTGTTTGAAAGTAAAATCTAAACGCACATCGAGATCCTACATCATGAAGGCATGTAATTGAAAGATCTCCATAGCCATTGGCAAGAGCTGGAGTATCCTGTTACCGCAGTTGTTCTTAGTTCTTCTATAAAAAGCCCTTCATTGGGCCTTCCTGCAACACGCCACATTCATTTGAAGTATACGGACCGCCATATTCAGCAATAACTTTCCGGAGCACTTGGAAAAATGCTATTTCCGCATGAGATGTACCTAGGTCGATGAAGCCATTATCATATGCTGGCTTTTCAAAAGCTTGAATCTACATTGCTTCCTTTGTCATAGCTGAATCGTCGGTTACAGATATACACTTCTCATTGCATTCACTGCTTCGGTGCTCGGTGTATAGTCGGTGATTGATTGATTTGTGGTAAATTACCATTCCTTTTGTACATTGTACCAGGAAAATTCAATTTTCATCCTGTCCACAAAGAAACTCTCATAGATGCAATATGAAGGTTGATAACCGTGATACATCTTCTTTCCTTGCCCTTTTCAATGATGATGGTATACTCTTTCCAAATTGACGAGCCAGTGATAGAAAATCTGAGGACATTAACAATGGGTTATTTCGTGCAATGTCTAGACCTTCAGGCTTATATGTACGCCTACCCTCGTAGGATATCATCAAGGCTGCTACAACTGACAATCAAATATCACCAGCCATTCCAGTTTCAGTGATTTCTCCAGATACCAGATCTCCACGTTTGGAAGATCTTCATCATATATTTGATAAGCAGTAGCAACAGCGTCATGATGAGCGTTTTTGCCGCTTGGAGTTTCAACTAATTCGTCATAATTATAACTGCAGCAGCTGCGACTAGATCAGAACTTAGGTTCGTTCCATACGGTGCCGCTTGAGCGTTACCTTGGGCTTCGAATGTTAATTCTGTTTCAAGCATTTCCATTGTGTTGTAGCTCACACAGTATCCAGACCTGTTCGAAATTTCAACCATTTTTTCTGCTTCCAGTAACGCTTTTCATTTCTGGTCCAATTTTAAGAGATTTTTTTGCTGGCGTCTCACTACCAGAAGTGGTAGGATATATCACATTTTGACAAAGAGCATTTGTGCGTGTTTGCTTAGAATCAACATTTCCCCGTTGCTTGTTGGTACCAAGTATCAAAAATGTGAAGAAGTGATGCAATAAATCAGCAGCTTCTACTTCACCATCAATTTTTATGACTTTTAACGAAAGGTACCACTGTTTCAATGATTGACTTTTTCTGTGATTCTTTGTCCTTCGCTTGGGTGATGAAATGATATCTCATCATATGTAATGTATTTTCCCTCTTTGTCACAGAATGGACATTGTCCTCCTTTCGATTTTCCCTTTGGGTACTGATTTCCAAATAATACAGAATCTGTATTTGTCAGAAATTCCTTCATTTTATCACGTTGACATGAGTTTGCATACCATAAAATCCATAAAATGGATTGAACAATGTCTTATATAGTAGGAGTAATTGATTTGCATTGGGGGTAAAACTGGGCTCCAATAATTTGATATCTGACCTGATGATACGCCAGAAAATTTTGATCCGTTTTTTTTTTCTGAGCCTTGACTGTTATAGAGCATAAATGAATTTTCGTGCTGGTACCTCATAGGAGTAATTAGCCCAAATTGGGGGTAATTTGAGTTCAGGGTAAATATTTTGGTCAGTTTATCGAATCCAGCGTAAAGAAGTAAGATTTCATTTTACGCAAATTTTGAGGTTTGGTACATTATGAGGGGTAACTCAGCCGTATAGAGGCTTATTAAAGGGGCCCTTAGTTGACCCTGCTTCGGGTCAGGATAAGCTGACCACATTATTGTCTCACTTGCTTTAACTTGACAAGTTGAAATCATTTTCAGCTGGATATTTCATGAGGGACGCACAATGACATCGGCTGTTAGACTATGTTGTATCACATATAGCTAAGCTGTTTTTGATGTTTTGAAAATTATTTTCTCTTTCACGTGATTATCTAAAATCATAAATGGACCAACAGCTCACGCTGGTGTTGTTTGTTCGTTAATGAAATTAAAATCGCCTGGTGTGAAAAAATGAAAGGAGAAGGCAGATTTCGTGAAGACAAAGGCTTTGTGTGTATGTGCGCACTTGTTTGTGTGTATGTGAGTTTTTTTTAACTATCAATGATAATTATACATACTACTTTTCATTGACGAAAAAACGCCCGTGTTAAAAAAAATCAATTTTATAGTAACGAAAGTTCGTGCAATTCGTTTGATGAATTATTGGAGAGGATTGTAGTATAAAAATCATTTCTTTCCAATCTTTAGAACCAGAGATTTGCTGGAAAACGACTTTCGAAGTCGACCTCACCTAGTCTACGGTGGAAGCTGACCTTTCTCGGAATTGAAATGATATTGATAGATTGATAGGCGGACAGATTTGTTATTTTAGCGACGAATCATGCCATTGATTGAAAAAGCGAATTGCTAAAACAATGGGTTGATATCAATGTGGATAATTTCACCGTTGTTGAAGCCGACCGATTGATGATGGCCAATTTCTTATTCTTATTTACTTGGAACGACACCAAAACATTAAAAGTCATTAGAATTGTTCATAATTTGGTTCACGAACAGATAATTAAAAAAAGAAGTAGAAAGATGAAAGCAACAAAGACAAAAACGATTATAATAATCCCATAAACTACAAACTATTTTTTCTTCGTATGAACTAAATTATTTGCTCACAACTTCCCCGTCAGATTCTATCGTCGCTCGAACATAGACACTAATGCGATTATCTCCGATTAGGAAACGGACGAGTAAATTTATTGCGATTTATTTTTGTCTTTTAAAATTTTTTTTTTTTTTTGATTAGACGTCAGACAAGGTAGTGCTATATAGCAATGAGCAAAGAGTGATTATTTGGCATTTTCAGGAGGCTATACCTTTTTTTTCTAACTTTATAGACTCACAAAAAGTTATATAAATACCCCAGATATCAAAAGTCGGGGACTTTGGTTTGATCCTGAACATCAATGGTAGATGTTTCCCATCGTGGATTTCACACGAACGGAGGGTTTCTCTCTTATTGAAATTGGTAGTTCTCTTTCTTCGTGGACTACTGACAATGAATATTGCTGAGCTGTTATTAGAGCTAGAACAATAATTTTTAAACGGGAGACTCCTGGCTCCAAGGGGAGGCATTTTGGCCAGGAAAAGAATTAAGGAAGGGTTTCAGTTAGGGAAGGAAAGTATAAAGCAAATCATAATGGTGCAAAGTTACTCGATGGCAATTCAAAACGGGAAAGGGATTGAGAAAACCTAGGATCTCAAGGGGAGGGATGTGATTTGGGTCTCTGAGAACCACTGGATTAGAACCTAAAATCACTTAACCATCTGCCCTATGCAATGATATCTGGTACGTGTGATACTTGTGGTTTTTCTTGGAATAAAAGCTTTTTTATGTAATCATCTCGAAACAAAAGTTTCTTGGGAAATAAAGGATAGAGAAAAAAAGTTAGAACAAGCAAAATTTCTGTCGCCAGTTCTTAACGTGATCAGGAGAGACTGTTGATGCGCCAGACCTTGATTGGAAGCTGCGATGTAAAGAGACAACATCTACATACGTCGTTCACTGCTTTTCATCGGCTAACAGCAAGAGAAAAGAAAGAATCTATTCAATCTAGTGGATTCGAACAAGCACTGTCACAAGATTTGTTCTCCAAAACATTGTCGCGGTGACTAATGCTTCTACCTTATAGATAAGACGTAACTAATTTTCACCTTTGCGATTTATGTTTCACGTAAAAAATCTGCGATACCTCAGTGGTGTGTATGGGTTACAGTATTTAGCAATAACTTAGTGCGGTATTCGCTGGTTTGTAAGATGCAGTTAAGAAAAAGTATCCAAACATTACACTGCAACTAATGCACTGGTATTATAAATAAGTGGCTGATTAAGTCAGAGTTCAATGAGAAGTTGGTCACGGCAAATACTCTCGCATTCTTATAAGCTGGTGGGTACAATAGCTTTTTACCATGTATGAATTTATTATCACTATAAGTAAACTGCAAAATACAACGAAACCCCATTAAAAATTTTCGAAATAAAAATGACAGCCAAAGGTTTGTGTTTATGTCTAATGGACATTCTGACATTATACGTATGATTTCGTCACAGTCCCAGCCAAACTCATTTCTTAGAGCATCATTTTTCAGTGAGGAAGTTAAATAATGAAAAGAGAAAAAAAATAGTTTGAAAAGGGAATAATGAATCGGTTTTTGGTACCCAACACTCACTTAATTACCTCTTTTGAAAGAAGAGTTTCTGACTTTTAGAAAGTACCTTAAATTTGCTATCACTTTCTCGGTGTTTTTTTTTTTTTCGCTCTTGATACTGATCATCGTGTTCAGAATGGTCTCAATATTTTTAATGGCTGTCATGCTGTAACAGATCCCACCCAAAAATCTATTATATAGAATGATTATACATAACTAAGAAGTAAACAAAAGTCAAGGATGACTTTAAGGGAGTTGATATATATACATATATATATATATATATATATATATATATATATATATATATATATATATATATATATATATATAAGTATTTTTGGAGAGAACCTATAAAATCTGACCAAATTTTAATTTGCATAACAATGTCTGAAACCAGTCGAAGCTAAATTGGAAGTAAAAAAAAATAGTATTTTACCAGCTTGCGGCATAGTTGATGCAGCAAAATGACCAAGTTAGTCGATTCCTATTTACTAACACAACCTATCTCTCTTGCATGGATGCGAATGACTATCTGAACCGAAAAACGAATTATCGACGAAGAGAAAGTTAAGAATTTTCATCAAAGTGTTGCATGTGCTGTAAATACAATTGTTTTACTTCGCTTGGCGCTGGCATTTCTTGATTTGGGATTTGGAATGTGTTGCATCAGAGTTATCTGCAGTTGGATGAATAGCATCGACTTCGTTAATCTAAATCCTTGGGGATTATCGGTCCTGATGAAAACGCCAGGAGTCAAAAGTTGACCTGTTGTATACACCGACTACTTGCTTATGGGCATCGTTTCATGGGAGAAGTAACGAAATTGCAGTTTTTGTAGAGAAACATAACGCAACAACGGTGTAACTGTTCAAGTCAAAGGGTGTTGATGTGCACATTTGTATCAAACAATGGCTGTCCGATACGTTGAGCGATTGAGATCAGAGTACAAGTAGTGCTACCCTTCAGAAGATACGCAATTCCTCTCAGAGAACGTGCAGTAGCTGCCGCTTTCTTTTCAAGTTCAGTTTTGCAACCCCTGCCCTAGAAAGTACGTGAACGTGTCTACCATACAGTCAACTTTGTGGAACCACTTATTCATGCTCATACTTACTCGGTTGACTTATCAATTTATCAATTAATAAATGATTACAGCTTGTTATTCGTGATCACAGTTATTGGAAAATGAGATGCGAAAATAAAGCAATACCATTAGCTCCGTAGGAAAGAGAGCTCCGGTTAAGTTGAATTATGTCAGGGATTCATAAAGAAAATGTGTTAATGACCTTGTACGTTGAAATTTATTTGGTAATATAGCGGGTGATGTAGATAAATGTACCATAAAGTTCATAGTTAGCTTACATTAGCAAGCATTTACATAAAATGGAAGGGATACCCACTGAGTGGGAAAAACAGAGAATTATGGAAATCCGTCGTACATCATCATCATCATCATCATCATCGTCGTCGTCGTCGTCGTCGTCAGCCTTTTAGTATCGGTCGTGAGACATGGACCTTCCTCAAGATTCGCCAGACCTCTCTATCATGGGCATCGCAGAGTCGGTACTTTTCTGAATTTATCTAGCTCGTAATGCCATCCTACTCTCTGTCCGCGACAATTTCGCATAAGATCTCTGGAGTTCCACGTTGTTGTCCAGCGGTTGTCTGTTATTCTTGCGAAATATCCAACCCATTGCTATCATTACCAGTAGAATATATCCTTACATACAAGGAAAATAATAAATCTTGTCATGACATTACACTAAACGGTCATACAAAATTAATAACTGATTTCCACATTATACACTTGATACGCATTCTCTTTTAAATCTACATGTCACTATTGCTCTTTTTATTAGCAAGTTTCACTTATTAGTTTTCCCTGACCAAACCAATGAAAATCATTAAAACATATTCGTTCTTGGAGGAGGGGGATTCTGCTCTGAATGTCTATATATGTCCAAAGCTATAATAGAGCGAAGAGTGAAATAAATAAGTACTGTGCTTATACATTATCCAGCTTAAAGATTAATCTTCTGCTCGGGGCACATTGGTTAAAGTGATGATCTCAAAAGTCATCGATGGTAAACACAATATTTTTTTTTCGAATAAGACTTATACGGGGTGTGAAAAAAAGATGCAACCGTTCTGTTAACTGATTTTGTATAAACTATTTTAGATCTAAAAACTATTTTCAAAATACACAAACGTCAAAAAGTACATGATATTTTGATTACTCAAATATTCTAACTTTACATCGAAAGTTATTTTCTTCAACCTGAATGCAGATTTGTACCCGTTTCATTACATAAACGTTTTATAATATTGGAAAACGACCTAGTCGACACAAAACAAGACGACCCGTGGAAATTCTGCGAGTGTTGACAACTAAGATCATCAGTTATCTCATGCATCTGCTCTCCTTTTATCCTATGCCTTCGTCTTCTCATTCTCTTCCTTATCCTTTCCAATATTCGTTGCCGGTTCATGATTTTATCTAAACAATATAAAATCATTTCACATGCAAAATTTTTCTACACCTTCAGTAAACTACCTAGATTTCTTCAGTCCCCCCTTTCTATCCTCTAATTAAACTACATAATATTCTCTTTCCCCTCTTCTCCCTCTTCCGGCACCTTCGGTATATTACTCTCCTTTTCTGTTCTCTCCCTTTCAGCCCACTTAATAAACTACCTAACTTCTTTTCTCCCATCTTCCTTTCTGAATGAAATAATAATATTCTAAATGAAATGAATTATATTTTGATTCAAATGGTTTATATTCTAGTAGTGTTATTCCTACTCAGTAGGTCCCCATCATTTTCAGTTCAATGTTATAACCATTGCGCTATTTCCATTCAGTAAGACCTCATAATTTTCAATCCGATGTTCTAACCATCGGGCAATTTTCATGCAGTGGGAACTTATCATAAGTCGTTGAATAATAGGGTAAAGACAGAGAGAGAGAGAGAGGCATGGAAGGGAAAGAAATGAAGAAGAAAGAAAGAAAGGAAGTGAAAATAGTGAGAATAGGAAGATGGCTATATATATGTATATATATATATATATATATATATATATATATATATATATATATATATATATATATATATATATATATATATATAAATATATAATACCTCCATCCCAATAGTGATTTCTCCGTGAATAGAACTGATCATAATAATTCGAAGCTTTAGTGTCCAATGATGGACAGAAAAGGGATCTAGTTGAGCTGTATGTATGCACCGTTAATCGGACCCCAGCCACAACCAAAAATATCTTTTTTAAATTTCCTGTTTTAGAGAAAGGATTCCTGCAATGTATTTCATTTTAACCAAAATGCTTTAAAGGTGACTGTGAAAAATTCTTCTGTCCGCTCCAAAATGTAAACAATTCTTCCCTAGTCAACTGCCCATCCTTCAAGAAAATTTAATTGAAATTGATCGAGACACTTCGCAGAAAATATGCTATGTATATACTGATAAGATGCAGGAGAGGTGGCTATGAAGAATTCCTGGATCCGCTCCAAAATGTAAAATTTTTCATTTGTGCTTTGAGCACCCTATCACAAAAAATCATTGGCATTCACAAAGAGCATTCATACACCATAAAGCTACAATGCAGGGAACGTGAAAATTTCTTGGATTCGCTGGAAGATGTAAACATTTCTCGCCCTTCTACAAAATTTAACTGAAATCATTGAGAACTTTTCGAGATATTGTGCTGGGTACACATAGCTATAATGCAGGGATGTACCTCGAAACATTCTTGGCTTCACCTTACCCCACACACAAAAAAATTAAACTCTGATTCCATTATCCATCCCTCACCGTTCCACAAAATGTCACTGAAATTCATTGAAATAATTCGGAGATACTGTGTTGTGTACATGGAACTACGATGCAGGGGTGGTGATTCTAGAAAATTTTCTGGGTCTGCTTGAAGATGTAAACACTTCTTACTTGGACCATTGCCCAACCTTCCATAAAATTTCACTGAAATTCATTAGAAACTTTTAGAGATATAGTGTTCTGTAGATATAGCTACGATGTAGGGGAAGAGACATTAGAACATTCCTTTATCCGCTCCAAAATGTAAAGACTTCTTGCTTGGCCCATTGCCTATACAATGCAGAGGCGGATGGTCTGCAAAATTTCATTGAAATTCATTCAGAAATTTCAGAAATATGTTGACTAGAAGTAAGGATCCATTTCTACTATTAATACAAGATGTATCGTGTGAGAACCAATCGGATTTATTTAATTCTCCAAGTTGGAGCAACCCGAAGATGCGGGACTGAAAAGATTCTCCGTACAATGTGCCATTTTTGCTGGGTTTCGGTTTCATACTTACAGAAGAAAAAACAATCATTATTATAAGGATTTGCGTGAATTTAATTCCTTCGCAGATGCTTGAATTTTAGATTCCAGTGTGGAATATTCTTGTTCTCTTCTTCCAGAGACATTAAGTTCGTTCTTTCTCCTTTCCTTTCATTTCATAGAAACAGACGAAAGCGTCTTTGACGTAGAACAGTTGCTTCTCCCCTCTTCCCTTTATTTCTTTATTATTATAATTGCTTTCTTTCCCTCTCTTCTCCCACTTTCTCATTGAACTACCTAAAGTGTGACACACGAACGACTGAGTAATTAGATATAGGTAGAGACGGTTACGTGTGTTGATATGCAAATGCTAAACACTGTTGCCTCCGGGTATAGTGTTGTCACGTCATCGATATCATAGCATAACATTTACGTGTGCGCAAATTTTACCCTTTTGTCCTTAGAATTGTGTCTTTTACACCCTGTAGATACTTATTTAGCTTGGGTTAGTTTCGCATTTGGCCATATTGAGAGAGGAGGATTGTGTTGCTCCGTTTTCTTAAACCGGGTTGGCTGGCTTAGCTGCGTTGAAAATTAGCTGTTCAAAATGCTGGCCTTTTGTCTAAACACACACACACACACACACACACCGATCAATGAAGACAGGGAGAAGTCGTAACGATTTCAGCCATGAGCAGGTACAGGGATTATTATTAGTATTTAGCTTACACTGCCAGATGCGATTGTAATGGAGATCGGAAGATTGTGCTACGCCAATCCATCGAATGGGCATGACTTGCCTGCCTGCCTTAAAAATCTGCATACGATATCATGATTTATTATCCGAGGTCGAACACCGACCTGACATCGGTTAGAAATAAGAAACTATCTCGGCCGTTAGGCAGGTCCAAAACTTGCACAGTGTGTATTTGTGTACGTGTGTGCACGTGTGTGCGCATGTGCTCACGTTAATTTTTTTCTTCTCACATAAAAGTTTCCGTTTTCTGACAGGACGACATTTATGTACTAGAAGAAAAAAAATCATATCGCGCTGTGGAATTTTAATGCAGCGCTCGAATTTTGAAACTTTCGGATCAGGAAAAAAAAGGTTTAATAATAAAACTACGTGGCTGAACAAGCAATCATCACATTGCTCTTGCTTTTAGTTACATTATTTGATTGCAGGTTTTTTGCAAAGTGTGCAAATTGGTGCATAGATTCTGTCACTAGACAGTCTGCCAAAAATGCGTCTTTGTTAATGTATAAATAGATCATAAAGAGGAATCAATATACCAAATAGACCAATTCTTATATTATACTCTTTTTGTTAAAAGTAACTGACTTTTGTTTCCTAAACTTTAGACAAAAAAAACCTCTCCACTTCTTTTACAAAAAATAGAGGAAACATTACCGTTTTGTCTCTTTGGAGACTGTTCCATCCTATCTTTTGGCCACAGTCGTAACTTTAGCTCTCAGTGGTGCAGTGTGAACACCATAGATTAATAGATAAAAAAAATAACTAATAATAATTTTTCTTTTTACATCCATTAAAACTGTTGTTTTCTTGGAGCTTCGAAAAAAAAAAGCTGTCCGTTTTCTTGGATTATCAGACTCCATATTGAATCAAAATGAAAGATGAAAACATTACTCGATAATGAATAGCGTTATCCAATGCAGGAGACAGCCAACATACTTAAAATGAGCAAATCGGGCGTTTAAAATCATTTGCAACAGTATGGTAGAGTTAGTCGCTTTGATGTGAGGCTTTTACATTAGTTGACCCGCTGGAACGTAATCATATGTTCTATCTTTGAAACATATTGCGAAGAGTGTCGAAAAGTGGATTCTTTAGAGGAACGTGGGACGCAAGAAATCATTGGACAACTGAAATTAACTACCACTAACCATACGAAAGGCTGGTCCTCGTCCAACGAAGGTGATTCTCTAAGGGAGTTTTTTTTTTTTTAATATGACCCGCTGCCGGAGAACTAAACGATTGATTCGATCAAATATTGCACTCAATTAGACCTATTCAAGGCAGCAATCGAAGAAAAGCGCCCAGAATTAGTTGAGAAAGGACGTAGTACTCAATCAAGATAACTGTAGACCGCATTTTTCTTTGGTGACCAGACCAAAATTGTTACTTCTTGGCTGAGAATTTTTCATTTATCTGCTGCATTCATCAAATATTGCTTTTGGGTATCAGAATTCTCTTATGGAAAAAAATTCAAATCCCTAAAAAACTACAGAAGTCGCCAAGAGCAGTTCTTTGTCGTGAAAGATAAAAGTTCTGAGGGATGGAATTGAGACGTTGACTGAATGATAATGAGAGTAGAACGAAATGATAAATATGTTGTCCAATGAAGTTAACGTTGAAAATAGGAACGTAAAGATGCCTTGTATTTTTATTTAATAAACCAAAAGAACTTTTTACGTAACCTTATATCATCTATCGCTAAGGTACTTATTTTTCAGGTGTAGTTTCGTATTTTCATCTCATTAGGAATACATCACAGAAATACATCATTGTATTCTTTGTTCTTTGATTTAAAAAAAGTAATGGCTGCCTTTTACATTAATTTATTTCATCCTGTCCCATCCAGTCATTTTTTTTATCACTGAACATTCGTTTCATTCCGAACAAGAAGACAAAAAAAATAAGCTAAGATTCTTTCCCTGGGCCAACATTTTCCATAGCTGCTATTCTGTTGCACTTTCTGATGGCTGTAGGAAATACGAAATGACCACAGTAAATGTCTTATTGTAAATCGATGTATACAATGACTTCGTCCTTTCTCTTTTTTACGGCTGCATATCCTATAAAGACTTAACCAAAAATACAGCTCGATAATTTTTCTTCGGATTCATTTTGGGACAGTACATTTCTCTTCAGAATAAATCGACACACGCTATAACATATGGAGACCATTGATAACATTAGTGTAAACGGATAAACAGATTTAGAATCGTTATGGTCGTGCCAAATATCTTTACGACGGTTCCAAACAGGCTAGTGTAGAAATAAAAGTATATGGAAAGAGTTTTTTTGTCTGAGAATATCACATACCACATGGATTACTGACGCTAAATGAGAACCTTTTCTAATGGACTGATGAATTTAAACAGAACTTTCGCAATTGAATCAAAGAAAGAACAATTAAGTGAAAATGTCCGAACATCTGCTGTTGTCTGCTGAGATTTGCACGTAGAAATGAACGAGAGTTGCCTTGCCAAGAAAGCGGAAACGCTAAGCACAAGGGAAAAATCGATGTTTTTTCCAACGGTTGACTATAAAAATAATATTTTCTCCTTGATCGCTTCATTGTTTAGATGGCTAAATGAGATGGGAGATTGATTCATACTCACAGCCCGGGAAGACATACTGAGGCTGGAGGATGAATACGGGGATGAAATGAGAATGGATACGTGCAAAAGATGGACGAACGCAGATACTAAGGGAGTAGGAGACAAGAGAGGAGTGGGAGGACGGAAAGAGAGACGAAATAAAACAGTGTGAGCATCTATGACACCCTCTCTACAATGTGAGCCAGATGGAGAAATTCATTTGGACTTGAAGAACCCAGGCACCCCTCCCGCCCCAAATATTCAAATACCTTTGAAAGACTGAGATCCCCTGCGCGCAGACTAGCGAGGAAAGCACCCGATCACTGCGCAAAGAAGAAATACTCGAAAAGATAAACAGAGAAACAATTCTAAATAATACCGGGATATTGATGTAGATTTACCATTTATACTGACTGCTGGGATAGGAGAGAGAGAGAGAGAGAGACAGAGAGAGACAGAGAGAGAGAGATGTGAATGGAAGAAACCGCAAGGGATCGTAATTTTCACAGGTACACGTAAGTACCGAATGCTAAAAGTTTAGGGGACAACATGGTGCTATTCCCCGGATGACAAAGGCAGGATTTACCTGCCTTGAAAAAAAGAATCAGAATCTGATTTTTTTGTCTTCTACCAGGACTTGACCATTGATATCGATGTCAAAATTGCTCCCATCTTAACCACAAAGCATGTGAACTAACCAGTAGAAACTAAATAAACAAACAAGTATAGTAATCTCTCTCTCTCTCCCTCTCTCTCTCTCTCTCTCTCTCTTTCTCTCTCTCTCACGCATAATAGTGTATAATATACATACATACGTAAACTGAACTCACAAGCTAAGAATTTGATCGATAGATATATAGATAAGTAAATGTAGATAGGTTGATTGATGCCAGGGAAAAAGAATAGATCGGCCGGTAGGTAGATGTATATATGAATGAGAGCAACTCTTCGCCGCTCTCCCCAACTGTTGTACGGCTATTTGCTTTCATCTGAAGCTTTCAGTTCGTCTATTGAAAAGAATACTAGATATCTCAACTCGATATTATTGTTCTCGTCCGAGCCTGATCGATAGGGATTCTTTATTGTCGGTTAAATATATTCTGTTGAAGACAGGAATCTGAGGTGGGGAGGAATTCTGTATATCTACTATAAATAGAAAAGGAATTGTGCGAAACAATAGCAGTAACGAACAATTGTTGTTGTTGTTGTTGTTGATATTATTATTATTATTATTATCATTATTATTATTATTATTGGGAGAGCGGGAGTTGTTGGAACAGCAGTTTCACACAAACTGATTTTAAATTGGAAATGACATGGTTATGTTCTTACTAGCTGATTCTTCACATTGCCGGGCATATCCCTCGAGGAAAGGGGTACTTATTCGTATTTCCCACTTCATATAGAATGTGACACTGAAGGAAAATATGATTTTAAACATGATTTATCTCCCTTGTGTAATAATTTGATAGCTTCATTCTGCGAACGGATGTTAAATTCCAATTACAAATGCTTGAAATAGCCAATAAAACAAGTCAACGTTTATCCTTTTCATTTTGCCTGCATATCTCCTTTGTCTTCATTTCTGATTTGTTACGCCCTCTGACAGTGTTATGGCAAATATAAACTGCAAATTTATCCAGTGTTACACCAAAATTTAAACTCTAACCGCTGAACGATCATATATAAATAATCATTATTTCTGAAAAAAAAATTAATAATTTTGCATGTAATATGCACATGATATGAATTCTTAAAAAAGAGATCACAATTTAGTATTTATGTATATATTTATATCATAAAGAACTATTGTGTATATGCTTGTAATATCAAAGGTCGAGAACTACAAATCGCAGACGAAAAGCGAGAGCATGTCCGGAATCAGCACGTCTCGAATTACTTATAGCACACAACATATCAAATTTTGCAAAAACACAATTTTTTTTTATCTCTATTGGGTCAGTGTTTACGCTCCGTGAAAAAAAGTCTGTCCAAACATATTTTTTTCCTGTTTTTCTTTCATCCGTGGTTTTCTGGAGACCTATTGAAGTTGGATCTATAAAGTGATAAGATCATCACTCATTTGAACCTAGACACAAGTGAAGTGGGGTCAATGCATTTTTTAAATTTTCTTCTTGGGCACTAATTCGTTGCCTTCGGGATAATGGTCGTTCGATAGCGAGTAGTTAGAAGCGCGGAAATTGTAATTTGCCAACTGAGTTCACGTCCCTTTCAATTTTATTTGCTTTCAAACTATTTTACCTATAAATCTCCCGGACATTTGTCAGTTTCAACAGGGGGATTCTATTTTCATCAAGTTGTGATGCTAAATTGGACACTCACTTCTCATTAGTCACAGAAAAACTGCAAGCGTGGATTTTTTTAAATGCCTATCTATATAATAAAGCATTGAAATATGTTATGTATGTTTTTTACACTAAGATGTCGAAAACTACACATCACAGAACTGAAACAAATCAGCTGGTTTCAAATTACTTGCAGCACATATATTCAGGTCGAATACTGCAGCAAAACAGACTGTGGATTCCTTTGAGGTCTGCCGTCGCACTCTCAGAAAAAAGTCTGTCCAAATGTTTTTCATTTTTTTTTTTTTTTTCATCCAGGACTTTTTCAAAATTTGTTAGTGTTAGATCCACAATACTATATAGATATTTTGAAATCAGCATCATTCAAAGAGTTTGTATTTCGCCGTTTATTCGAACCTATGCAGCTGAGTGGTTAGAGGTATATCTGCTACTGACTCGTAACCCTACCACTGACTCCAATCCAAACCGAAACGCAATTATTAACAAAAATTATGGACAAAATTTGATCCTGGTAGTCCACTTTGAAATGTGAAGTACTAAACCAAAATTGATAAAATTAATTCTCAGTTTCGAGAAAAAATATTTGTTGAAGTTTTTGGCACGGGTACGCAGGCCTACCAGAAATTGCACTCCGGCCTCCCTGGGTCTGCCTTGGGGGTGCTGGTCTGTTCGATGAATGGGTAGTGTTCCAGCAAGAAAATCCTCCAACCTCATTCGATTTCATTAAATCTCTTTCCAGTGTTGTTAAATTCGGAAGTTTTTATTTTTGCCCGGTCAACGCCGGGTACCCCAGCTAGCTATTATCATATACTTTTAGTACAAAGTTTTTCCTTATCTGCCGTATCTTGCTGCACTTTAACAAGCTAAACTCATAGATCTTTTTGATAGTGTAAAGAATTTGATCCAACCTGCGTGACTGATAACTGTGGCCTTGTTCTAGAATTAGCTAAGGTTAGCAAATAACTTTACCAATGCCCACCTTAAGATGGCATCGATGTCTATCGGCTACCATGTAAATACCTCTGACTGGTCCATTATATTTACACAATGCTTACACCCTTCTCATTTCTGTCGATTCTGTCGATTCGTAAATAAATAACTATTTAAATATTCAAACGCTGTCCTGCCACCGAACATAAAAATGAACAAGTGACAATGGATACTAACTGCTATGGCGATGTTGTACTCAACAAACATAATACGTTTAAGCAATTAAGATAGCTATAAAACAAATTAAAACCGCCATCATTTACCTAAGACGTGCATTCCTTTCCTATAAACAATTCTGCATCGTTCTTGGAATGTCATAGTTTTTATAATTACAACATGGAACACACCACCGTAGAATTTATTATCATTATTCGATGCAACATGGTTGATAATTTGCAGATTCGAGTCTCATAATTCTCACCAACGTTCCGACAGCTTTTATTGATATGTCAGTGAGCTATACCCATTTTTATGGACACTTTATCAGCAAGGTTGCAAATACAAGTCTACATTGTATTCTCCAAGGTGGAAAGTCCCCCCTACGCTGGCTACGTTTTCGATTGTCCCTACCCAAGCCTACATCACAAGTTTCTCTGTGCCCGTTTAACAAAGAAGTTCATAGAGATTAGCGACATTTGGAATTGACCAAGAGGTGACAGGCAACCGAAGTGACCCACTCACATCCTCGCTATTTTACCATTAGTTGGGGATAAGAGGAATTGTTTGGAATAGGTAAGATTAAACACTGTACCGATATTTTGCTAAGGAGGTAATCAAGATAGACGCTATGACCATTTTGAACTGCTGAAAATGGCAATTTTTTTTTATTGATGATTAAATAACATTGTTTTCGATCTAAAAATACCCTTTACTTTAGAGCTGACACGGTCTGTTGTTAAGGTAGGTAGGCAGGGGGGGTTGTTAGAGTTAGTATGTAGGGTTAGTGTTTGGGTTAGTAAGTAAGATTAGAGTTTGTTGGTAGGTTAGTGTTCGAATGTAGGTTTGGGGTTAGGGTCAGGGTCAGTATGTAGTTTAGGGTTAGGGTTATTAGGTAGGTTTGAGTTAGGGTTGGTAGGTGTGTTTTAAAATCAATCTTATGTTGTTAACAGCAACTGTAATACTAATTGTAAACACTTATCCTAAATCACATCTTTTCTGATTAAATTCAATAAAACTGAGTTTCAAATGTTTAGTTTTCTACTTTTTATTATTTTTCGTAAATTTTGTTAAAATAAAATGTTGCCACTTCCAGCCATCCAAAATGGCCATTTTCGAAATGACAGTACCTGATAAATCGGCATAATGTTGAATCTTACCTATTCCAAACAATCACTGGAATGGAATCATTTCTATCCCAAAAGTATTAGTGCGAAGTGAACGTAGATCTCAGACGGAGTTTGAACTCGGATCGCCGATTACCATTTTTCGTGCTGTTAACTGTTTGGTCACCGGTACTTCCCGGGGGAACAGCTATCACGCTTCTATGGTGAGTGTGTCTTGGGGTCCATGAATATAGGTGTATGCCAAAGTTGGACAAATCCAAGAAATGCCTATATCATTATGTAAGGTATACAACCAGAATTTGAACCCATTTTTTTTCGAACCCGTGACCCTGTTCCAAATACTCCCTGAATGTAAGTGGATCTTCATATTTCACAAGTGAACAAAAAAAATTGATATTTTTTGTTAGATAGAAGGAAATGGATATAAAATCCGACAGAATATCTATGAATGTGTTGGATTATTTGAAACTCTATTTGAAATTACCTCCTGTTGATACACGGAGAATAAGTCACTCGGCCTAAACAGCGTAGATAAAATAAACAATTGAAGAAAAATTGTGATGGTGCAGGAATCAGACCTCCGACCGATAAGATGACCCTTTCAACGTATAGTCGTTCTTAGGCAGCCCCACTTTTCTTCAATTGTTCATTCTACTTGTACTGCCTTGGCCAAGTGACTCATTCTCCGAGTAACAACGGAAGGTCATGTCAAATAAAGTTTTAAATAATGCAACGCATTCATAAATATTCTGCTATCAAACATTTCATGGATAAATATTCCATCCTCGATTTTAGTTAATTATCAAAACATAATTGGTAACTTTTGCATTTTTTCATCTATTTCAAGTTCTAGCTTATCACGTAATACTTTGTTATTAAATATGATATTGTCTGGTTCTCAAGTAGATAATTTGTACATGGATGATAGAGTTGCTATCAGACCTACTTCAGACAATATCCTTTGAACATGATATTTCTACTTATAAATGCTATATTATTTGCCGCTTTATCAATCTGGGACTATGACAAATTTATTCTGAAGTTCCAAGAGACCTGCTACTTCTTGAGAACTTTTTCAGCACCGGACTCGCTTTATTTCAGCATGTTCAAAGCATTGTACCGGTTAGATTTTTTTCATCTACAAATCCAAGTACTTCTTTCTATTTGTCGAACGCCGATTCTATCATTTTATATTTACTTGACATACATGAAACGAAAGTATCAAATTCTTTTTTTTACCTTATTTCAACATTTAATAAATTTAAACACTTTGGTTCTCTATAATCTGGACCGCTTGCAAGGAGTTCTCTTAAACTGGAGGTTTTTTTTTACAATTTCTAGTTTACCTGTCATTATGTGGCCAAGATTTTTATCTCATAATTGTGAGGCCTGGCAGTCAAATTTTTAGATTTTCATTTCGCCATCTTTATATGTAGTAAGAGTTTCTGCAGTTTGTTCATGATTAAAAAATTTATTTCGTATTGTTGGTCTTAATGTACATGTTAGTAATGGTTTATTCTCTTCTTATATATATATATATATATATATATATATATACTAGGTATATGTAACCCGTAAAATCACAGGTAATATCTAAAAAAGGAAAATATCAAATTAATCATTCACTCGAATTAATTCATATATGGCGACACGGTTGAATTCTTTAACACCGACTGAATTGTAACTCTAGCATTTTAGTTCCATTTGGCTTTCTCTCTATTGTTTTCAAGTTGATCTTCTGACAGTCGTCATTATTCTTCATTCTTTCGGGTATTATCATTAATCATGCAATCCAATCACTGCAGTTAGTGGTCTCACAAAAGATGTGGCAGGTTCACTGATTTAGAGTTTGGAAACTTTTCTAAAATAATCCAAAAACGAATCAAATCCGAGCTCTGTCAAAGTTTGCCCTTTTTGATAGTGTCTATCGATCTGGAAGCACATGCCATTTGCTGAAGACTCTCTTCAAGAACCTCAAAGCAAAGAACCGAATCTATCCCAGACATTTATATACAATACAAATGATCTCAATAACGCTGATATATGGGGACCTTCCAAGAATAGAGGGTTAAACTTTCTTCACCTGAATATAGTTTTCTATCCAAAATTGATGAGCTTCGTCTAATTCCTATAAGTTCAAACGCTGCAGTTATTGGCATTTCGAAGTCAAAGCTTGATAAAAATGTCACAGACAATGAAGGTAATATTGAAGGTTATGAACTAAAAAGATCTTATAGGAATATGTACGGTGCTGGAGTTGCTAGCTACGTAAGAATAAACATTTCCATCAATATGAGAGAAAGTTTTCCCCTAGATCTCGAGAACATCTCTTTCGATATTCTGTTTCTAAGAACCAGACGGATTCTTTTGGGTATTCTATACAAGCCATGCAGACAAATCCGGTTTTCTGGAAAAGATTTGCATTAGCTATTTCAAATACACCAGACGGCGAATATCTGAGCAACCTCAGATTTGTTGACGACACTGTCCTTTTCGTAGAGAACCTACACGACCTCCAACTAATGCTAGACAAACTAAACGAAGAAAGCAAAAAAGTCGGCCTGCACATGAACTTCAGTAAAACGAAAATCATGTGCAACAATCACATTGAGAATAAGAACATAACTGTCAAGATTGAAGATACAAAACTGGAGAAGGTAGACCACTACATCTACCCAGGACAACGAATCGCCATGAGATCCTCAAAAGAAGAGGAAATTGAGCGAAAAATCACTCTAGGATGGCAAGCCTTCGTCAGAGCAAGCCTAACTTTCAAAAACCAGATGATCCCAATAATCCTAAAAAGAAGAGTATACGACCGATACATCCTCCCTCCTTATAGTCGCTTATGGGGCGGAAACATGGAACCTAACCAAGAGACAGACCTGCAAACTGAGAAGCATGCAACGCACGCATGAAAGAATCATGTTCAACCTTATATGGAGAGACCACAAGATATCGCAGTGTATTAGGAAGAAATTAGGAGTCCTAGATATCATTGAAACTATCAAAAAACTCAAATGGCAATGGGCAGGCCATGTTGCAAGAATGACGGGCAACCGATGGACATGATGACTCACAACATGGATCCCAAGAGATCACGTGCGGAACCGAGGCCGACAGAATGAAATCAAGATGGAGAGATGAACAAGACAAATTCAGAAAATACTGGCTCCGCGACGCCCATGATAGAGAACTGTGGCGAATCCTGGGGAAGGTTCATGCCCAACGACAGACGTTAAAAGAATGATGATGATGATGATGATGATGGTGATGTTTACATGCTGGGGGATTTAGATATCAACCTGACGAATAGCAAATGTAAACAAGGTAGATATATCAAGCAGTATCCAACAACTAATTAAGCCTCCTATTCGTAGTACCGAAAAACCATCTACCATTTTGGACCATATACTAATGAACTCTGCATCAAGAGTAACACAATACAGGTCACTTCACTTGGGACTGGCCGGCCACCAGCTAATTTACTGCACGAGAAAATGTACTCGAACTAAAATCTCCCGATATACATACATCGAGATTTGATCATTAGGAAACTATACGCAAAAACTTTTTCTTGAAAACTGACTAAAATTAAATTTTCAAACTTTTTAAAAATTTGACAATCTAAATGTTGCTTACTACCGGTTTATCAAAATACTCGTGGGTGTATTAGATGAAATAGCCACAATGAAAGGACTGAATCTAGAATAGAATACTCAGGATTGACGAAGAAATATTTTACCTTATTTCAATATCAGCTTTGTGAACATCGAAGACACGTGATTTTCCCAGGCCGTTATTCTATAATATATATATATAATACATTTGGTACAGATCAGGTTAGCAATAGAGTATAATATAAAGCAACGTCTGATATATGATGGATTTGTTTCATAAAATGCTCGATACATTCAATTTTATACTTCGAAAGTCAAGTTGTTTCAGAGTAGAGCTGGAAATACATATAATAGGAAGTGGATTCGAAACACAAGCAAGTTTATCTTTCTGCCCTCTTTGGGCCTCATTGGGTGTTTGTGTACCGAATCCATATTCTATTATACATACATATATACACACATACACACACACACACACACACACACACACACACACACATATATATATATATATATATATATATATATATATATATATATATATATATATATACAGGTTCTGCGTGAATATTAAAAGAGAATTTATTTATTTAAACCCCTGTTTGGTGTTCCTCATTCTACGTGTGCAAGACTGTCAACGTGAGAACTGTACAAGGTAATATACAAGCACCCACTTTGAAGAGTTGGTAGCGCACTCCAAAATAGACGATAACCTCACTGACGTTGTGAACTGTTATGGATGCTCCCGATCGAGAGATCCTGTGACCAATTACTCATCTCTACACAACATACGACATTTAGTGCAGCGGCCTCTATCATTGCACACGTCATTCGGTTCCGTGGCCACAGCAAATTGATTGTCCTAACCCACCTTTGCAACACAAGTCTACTTTGTGGTTTAGATAGTTGCGTTTATCTTACCTATATCGCTGTACCATCACCACTGACAATAAATACCTTTTTTTTGGTCTATCATGACCTCATTGCACCGTTCATGATAATGATAAACCATGCTTTATCGAATGAACGTTCGGCTCAGATTCGAGTGCCATCTCTAGCAAGTGTCTTTTGTGTGCCAACAGGACGGTCCTGGTTGATCTCCTTTGACTGTTAGCTCTTTCTCTGGTAGGTGATGCCTTGTTGACCGACAGTGAGGAAACCTTTCATAATTTGACCGTTAGCCGGATTTTTTTTAAAAAGTGGACCAAAAGCTGTTCCCGGTCGGTATTTCAAAAGTAACGGCTCTCAAACAGAAACGTAACAGATCAGAGACTAGCAAACCAAACTAAACAAATCTTAAAAAGAGTTTAGATGTGCACAGAAGAGTCATAAGGGAAGAAGGACATCTACGAAATGAAGAATAGCAACTCTCAATGGAAAATATATATGATGAAATAAATCAAATATTAACGATAAAAATGATTAACGATAAAAATGATGGAAACATACAACGACCTCCATACCCATTCCGGATAGATACAGACATCTAAAGAGAAATGAAATCAACAAAATGAAAAGATGGATAACTGAGGACAAATAAGCACATCCATCTTTGATAAATATGGATGGAAAATAGTGAAGATTGAAACAGAAATATTTAATCACTTCAATATGTAAAAATGGACAACATAACAGAGCCACTTAATACACTCAGAAATAAAGGTCGTTACTGGAAAGTTTCTTTCTTGCAAAAAAGACGTACAGAACAACGAAAATGCCAAAGCAAGATGAGTGATTAGACGAAAGCAAATTAAAATTTTACATAGAGATGCGAAATGAGTCATAAATTGCGAAGATTTAGTTTCATGATGTCAGAAACGATAAAACACAACAAAAGAAAGCGCATCTTCAACAGAAGTAAATCAAAAGATCTTGACTCACGAAGTAATATATGCCGACGTAGAATTCATCAATGTAGACGTGATAGAATGGTCTAGAACAACGGAAGCACATTTCATAGAAAGGTAAATGGAGAAACAATGCAGAAAAAAAAGGACAACTTGAATGAATGAAATAAATATTCTGGGGGATCAGATTATATGGGTGCCGGATGAAATAGAAAATCACAGTGGCTGGCCAACCACAAAAATGAATTACTTTGGATCGAAGACAGACATAAGATAGAAATAAACATGTATTTTAAGAGTTATGAGGAAATTGCGAATCGGAAAGCGCCTGGTCACGACAGAGTCCGTTAAATCTGGTCCAAAAGATTCATTTTCATACATTGCCCGACAATAACACGAATGCTTGATGGGAGCTTTCAAACGATTAGTATATTTTTTTTCAGCAAATGGTTTGTGAGGATTTTTCGAAATGATAGGTAGCCTTTATTATTTGGAATTATTTGTTTGGAGGCGTCTCTTTGGATCAGGGTCCTCTTGCTCTTTCTTAGCAGCACTTTGAAACCAGCATTTCGAAAGGTGATTTTCAAAGCAGACTCCTCTCATTTAAAAAAAAAAAGATCGGTGCAGCCATTTCCCTAATGTTGCTTTGTTCTAGTCTTAACCAAGCTAATAGATATTCTAATCGTTAACTTGTTACTTCAACCTGAGTTCGATCAAGATTTCGTGAAGGTCTTTCACTACGATGCCCACGGACGGTGCCTTCTTGAAGTGTGATTGGCAAGTTCGACTTGCTGACTATCCGACTAATGAAGCATCTTCAGTCTTCATTATATACCCCACGTCTTGGGCGAGATCATGCTAATCTTCGAGAATAATCTGGTAAATCTCCCATTGATCGACGTTCGAATCTATGCAAAAAGCCAGGATTTTGAGTGCTGAAGGAAGACCCTCCTGATTTCGAAAATTGGAGTAACACAATTTTTCTACCCCTCTTAGCCAAGTATTGCATTAAGATAAGCTTAGTAAATATAATGATACCCACTTTTGATTATTGCATTAACATACCTCTAAAATTAAACCATACGAGAGGTGTATGAAAAACAATCTATATTTACTTTGTCTGTTAAGGGAGAAACATACTTAGCTAAAAACGTTATTGTATTCTCCACTCTTCTCTCGATATTTTTAGATCTACAAAGCCATTGTCCGTGACATTTTCTCGGTTTCAAGAATGAAGAATGTGTTTTTTTTCCTTTTGGCGTAAAAGAAGCTAGAATTATTCCTTGTGAAGGTTAAGGGGTGAGTTCAGGGCTCATTCGATAAAACCGTTGTTTAATTAGTAACGGGGAGCAAACGAGATAGGTTAGAATACGTGTTTTTAATAGTTCACTCAAGACCTTTAGTAAGATAGTTTTGCTAGATGACCCTTCTGATCAGTCCAGTTATAAGTTTGAAATAAACAATGAAAATTTCGATGTACCTTTTTAGATATGGAAACATCCTCAAGTTATCCGTCCATAGAAAAATTGGCTAGGGAATTCATTTTCCATAGCATCTTTAAAGTAGTCCTTTTAAATTTCTCCAACAAAAGGTTTTCTCAACGGTTTGTTTTTTTAGTATCAAGTGTGCACTATGACGTGTTAAAGTTCTACCACAATCTGACACAACAGACAAATTCCTGGATCCACTCTAAAATTTGACCACCTCTTCCTCAACCTTGCCATAAAATTTCATTGAAATCCTTTAAGAAATCTCAGATGACTTGTGTAAACAGACATCAGTGGATATAAATATGTATACAGAAAAATAAAACGAATAGAATAGAAGAATATCTATCAATCAAAAGCAAATTGGTATCCCGAAATTTCATCAAATCTTCCGTGATTTGTGCGTACCCGTCCACGAGATTTCATTTGAATCAATTGAGAACTATTGGGGATATCGTATGGAGAGACATGAGTAGATACAAATATGCATAGAAAAAAACGAGAAAATATCAAAAACTCATTTCTGGATCCACCCCAGAGATTTAATCATGTCTTTCTCCACACGTGCTTCACCCTTCCATGTAATTATATCACATTTCAATGAACACTTCTAGGGACATCGTGTTGACAGACCGGAGCAAATACAGAATTTTAAGGAAAACTCCACAAAAATATCTCTCAATATGAAACCATTCCCTGAAACCACCCCAGAATTTAATCGATTCATTCTGACAATGTGTCTAACACTTCCACAAAATTACACTGAAATTCATTGAGAACCTTTGGAGATATTGTGTATAGACAAACAGGAGCGAATAAAGAGATAAATAAAATCTTCATTCGGAGAAATATCTCCCAATGAAAACAAATTTAAGTACTTTTCTCCTTTGAAGTGTTCGACCGTTCAACAAAACGACATTAAAACTTTCTGAGATATCGTATGGAGAGACAGGAGTAAATATAGAAATTTATGTGATAAAAACTACGTTTTTTCATTGTTTTTGTCTTTCCATATTATATCTCTTGAAGTTCCCAATGAAATTTAATGAAGTTGATCCTCAAGATGAAAATGAGTGATTACATTCTTGGGAGGATCCAGGTATTTGTATTTCACTGAACATATCCATAGACTCGCTAGTTTAGAAATATAGACAAGTAACCGTTTTAAGGAAGGGTTAGAAAGAGAAGTGCAGAAAGAGAGAAAGGGAAGGAAGAAGAGAAAAAGAGAGGGTGAAAGAGTGAAAAATTGAGAAAGAGGATGAAAGCGGAATAAAGAGGACGAAGGAAAAAGACAAAGGGGCCGGGGGAAAAAAGGAAGAGGACGTAAGAGAGAAAGAAAGCGAGTGAAAGAAGGAGAACGAAAGGAAGAAAGAAAGAAAAATAGAAAGAAAGAAAGAAAGAAAGCTAAGAGAGAAGGGAGATAGAAAGTAATAGATTTTATTTGTCATGTCATCAATAATTCAACTGATGTCGCTAATAATGATAGATTAGAATCAATTATTTTTCAAATGTGAGTTTACTGATCAATCAATGAGAGAATTATTCCATTCATGATACGTATTCGTATTACTAAATAAGTTTTTATAGATAATCAACCATTTTCCAATTATAGAGAACAAAATAAAGAGGAAACATGTTTTTTACCACTTTTAAGGTTCAAAATCGAAGGAGTATTCCATTTTTTTCACTTTTAGAGGTGAAATGAAAGAGGGATTCCCCTTATCCATTTTTAGGGGCTAAAATGATGGACAAATGCTGTCTCCCTCTTACAAAGGTCAAAATGGAGAGGAAATTATTTTTTCTTACTTTTAGAGCTTAAAATGGAGGAGTGAATTTTTCCCCATTTTTATTTTTCAAAATTGAGCAGGAATTATTTCCACTTTTGAAAGTCAAAATGGAGCAGTATTTTTTTCCCAGTTTTAAGGTTCAAATGATGGGTGTTCGTTTAGAGGTAAAAACGAAGTGGAATTTTTTCAATCCCTTGGGTCAAAATGGAAATAGACTTTTTTCCACTTTCAGGGGTCAAAATGGAGAAGGAATTTTTTTACTTTACTGTTGGGATGTAAATGGTGGAGCAATTTTTTTTTTTTTTTTGCTAGGGGACAAATTGGGCGAGAAATTCTATTTCCACCTTTTAAGAGTTAGAATTGAGGTTTTTTTCACACTTTTGGGGATAAAAATGGAGCGAGATTTTGCACACTTTTAGGGGTCAAAAGGAGTTTCTGAGAAACGTGGAAGGATGGGTAATGGGAAATGAAAGAAGTGTTCATATTTTGAAGCGGATCAAGGATATTTCCACGGTCATCTCGCTTACCTTGTAGTTATATATACACGGCACAATATCTCTAAATTCTTGATAGATTTCACAGAGGTTTCATCGAAGGGTGAGTAATGGTCTAAGAAAGTGTTCATATTTGAAGGTGGATCTAGAAATCTTCCCTAAAATAAAAAAATCTACAATTATTTAGATTTTGATATCATTTCGCTAGAAAAGTATCGAGATATATACTTTTAACGTCCATACTTAATGAACTTTTTTCTCTTAAAGGAAAACTATTTTTACAAAAGTTGGAATATTATCCTAACTTATCGGCGAGGTCATTTAAACTTTAATCAAAGAGGAGCTTGACACTGAAGCAGACAGTCTTGTTTCCTTTATTAATCAAGTGATTGCAACAAGCTGAGATTGTCCCAAACCTAACGAAAGATTATGTTAAAAAGTAATCTAAAATGTCGATTGTTATGATGTTAAGACCTTTTTATGTAGAACCATTTTATCCCGATGAAAGATTCATGGATATATTTGAATATCTCTAGTTTTTTTCTTTTGTTTTGTTTTGTTTTTTGTTTTTTTCGGAACAAGAACCAAAAGTTCAATGAGGTGTCTATCAAGTTTGAAGTAAATGAGCAGAAAAAAAAATG
Source organism: Thysanoteuthis rhombus (assembly GCA_963457665.1). Taxonomy (NCBI): domain Eukaryota; kingdom Metazoa; phylum Mollusca; class Cephalopoda; order Oegopsida; family Thysanoteuthidae; genus Thysanoteuthis; species Thysanoteuthis major. The sequence continues at coordinate 63,811,485 of OY735200.1, forward strand.
AACGCCATTATTATTGACTAATCACGTGACCCTGAGTGGAAGATTTTTTTAGGGTTGAGGGTTAGAAGCATCTTATCAAGGATCTGCAAGTTTCAAGTAAATCTGACTCTGAGTGTAAGACTTTTTTTTATTCAAGAAACATCTTATCTTGGGACACCTTTCGACCAAATTTCAAGTAAGTCTGACTTGAAACAGCCAGGAAACAATATGGAGACCGACCGACCGACCGACGGATCCGTTTATGCAAGGACGCCTCGAAAAAAACAAGCCTGGAAGTCAAACCATAGATGTGCAAGTTCTATTGCACTTTCAGGCACACACACACACACACACACACACACACACATATATATATATATATATATATATATATATATTTATATATATATATATACATATATATATTATTGTGACAGTAAGCTGTTTCGTTGTATTACAACTCTTCAGTGTGGCTAAAGACTTTCCATTATCCCATCCAGTACCACGAAGGATATCCTACCTCTGAGCTATGGAACTGGACGGTCAGTAAGGCTGAATTTAAGCGATATATTCATCATAGGTTGAATTCCCCGTCCACCCGAGTGCTCTATTCGTATGGAAGAGCATTGCACATATATATATATATATATATATATATATATATATATATATATATATATATATATAAAGAGTGGAAGAAATAAGAGGTGGTAGGAATATTTCGGTATGTCAGCCTGTCAGTAGTCAGTCTGTCAGTGACGATAGTCGGTTCTAGAGACGCTCACGCATCGTTTCATCGTGTAGCATTCGTTTCCATGGAACAGTTTCAAATGGTGGTTAAGACATATTTCTAACAGCAAAATTGTTGCATTCAAACAGAAGATCCCATTGCTACGGACAGAGAAATAAAAATATCACACTGTTCCTTACATAAGTACTTGACTATTACTGGGCATGTGACGGTATGTTAGTACATGAAATATGCTTTTACATTTTAGATTATGTCAAGTTGGCTCTTTACTGGTCATCCATGTTTAGCCATCACTTATAGGTGGGGAAAGCTGACTTGAAACTCACTCCTCAATTGAATCAATGTTGCAGGTAACAGAAACTTACCGTAAACAATTGTATCTTTTAGTAATATTAATAGTTATATATATATATATATATATATATATATATATATATATATATATATATATATGAATAGAGCACTCTGGTGGATGGGGAATTTCTGTGTGAATAAATACATCGCTTAAATTCAGCCTTACTCTAGTTCCGTAGTCAAGAGGTAGGATATCGGCCCCCGGGTCTGAAGTTAAGGTTTCAATTCTGCCTCGCGGTACTGGATGGGATAATGGAAAGTCTATAGCTACACTGAAGAGATGTAATACATCGAAACAGCTGTCTGTGGATGACACAATTATATATATATATATATATATATATATATATATTCAAAGGTATTGACGTTACCTTGTTTTAGTTATGTCATTGTAGTTTGTATTAATTGTTCTTCTATTTGAAACAAAGACAAACTTGCCCCTTTTCCAATATCGGAAAAATACTCATTGGAAACTCGAAAATCATAGAAAACTCTTATTATCATTAACGGAACTTTAAAGTATTAGAAACAATTCTGATTAAAACAGAACAATCTCAAATAAACAAAATCTCATTTGAAATAGGCACCAACATCGTAAAAGGCCTATAAAACAATAACTCATCTTGCATTAACAGAATGAATCAAATATACATGTACGTGTGTGTGTGTGTGTGTGTGTGTTATTAAGAGATGGATATAGGATCCAATAGAATAATTTCAAATTGTGTTATATTACATTGAAACTTATTTGAAATGAGCACCTGTTATTATACGGTGAATTTACCACTTGGCCTGCCAAGACAACGTAAATAGGATAAACAATGAAAGAAAATGGGTCTGTTGCAGGAATTGAACCTGCAACCGATAAGGTTGCAGCTTCAAAGTAGCCGCTCAGCATATTGTTTAGCTCAAAGGTAAGATGCTTATCCCTCGAAACCACTGTTTTGATTTTAGCTGAATCGTTAGTATATATTATCATCTAAATACACAAAAAAATTTTTTTTCATGCCGTTTTATTCAGACATAATTTGGGGAATTTGTATACAAAATATTAAATGTATATCTGGTCTAAAGACTTGTTATAGATGTAATAACTATGGGCGATCAGCATCTCAATAAAAAACTGATCCCCCACTTTATGGCCAGCATCATCTTACACTTAGATTAACTCACCATCTGTCCATCACTTCATAGCAATAGTAAATCGATTTTCCATTTAATTGATCAGAATTTTAAAAATGGTACCAAACTCCTATATTTTAGTCAGAAATTAAATACGAAGCTCTTCTTTTAGCAAGATATCTGAAACGTCACTTTCTCCGATGACTCCCTATAAAAACCCTGAACGCACGTGGTCAATCACTTCTTTGGCCCCGGCATCTACAGCCAGTTATCCTCCATTATCCCCCTCTAAACTTGCGGTTGGCGTAGTTTTCTATTCTTTGATCGTGACTATATGAATTGTTTTGTCACTTATCCTCCTTGATGTGAGAATTCGCGAGAACTTTATAGCTACTTAATGCAAATATAACAACAACAATTTTTGGCGACCACGCAAACTCACTATTTCGCCCCATTCACCTCCTTCTTGCACCTAACCTGAACTAAGCTTTTTTTCATCTCACTTGGTCATCTATACTACTCATCATAACAGGCACGAATTATCAGGCTCCATTCGTTAAATAGACAAAATGATATTAGACTCGTTATGCCACGTGTCCCTTTAATACTCATTTTATCCTATATCTCATTTTTACATTTAAGAATAATCTAAACCTAACAGGCCTCTACTTTTCTCTTCTTTACATGATCGAATGTATTAATGTTTCCATTACATGTATTTCATTTACTTTTTTATTTGTGCATTAAATTTATCACTCATTTTTCACATCTAAATGTCTGTATATGTCTTTTTACTCAGTTTAATACCTGCGTCTACATTTGTACTCGGCGCACATGTTCTCAATACATCTCCTTTCCTTCTTCAACTTCTTCAGTGACGTCAACATCAAACTGCGTGGAAGCAAAATCCTCTGTCTTCAACAATATCTTCTCGCCACATCTAATCAACTGCTATTTTTACTCTCTCCCACACAATATAGGAAAATATTTCTTATAACTGATATTATATATATAAGAAACATATCTTATAACTGTAAATTAAATTTTTGTTAAAAAATACACTGAATAAGCATTATTTTTCTTTTTATACCTTCTCATTGAAACTCATTTGGGGATGATGTGTACAAAATATTAGGGTCGTTGCTCGTCTACATCCTTAATTATGAACAAAATAAAAATGTGACCATGTCAAAAATCAACAGACATTAGTTTATATATATATATATATATATATATATATATATATATATATATATATATATAATGTACTACCTCGTCAACTCAGAAAATCTTATGAGAATATATTTGTGTGGCTTCTGAGCTGGACTTCCACATAGTTTCTTCCTTGGGTTAGCCTTAACACAGATCCTCACTATCATGATTATGTTGCAAATCATTCAGACGTTTTTGCATTCTTCAAGTAAACATGTGTATTGGATACCTTAATTCATCACCTACAATACAGAAGAAAAACAGACCCATAAATTTTCTTATATGAATCGATAGATAGATAGATAGATAGATAGATAGAAATTAGGTGATCATTATTGGAGCACGAATGAAAATTCCCCTAGGATTAGGATTACATTGCGAATCGACCACGTTTTCTTTCATTCTTCAAGCTCACACATTTAGGAGTATTTTAATGTAATACTTTCGACAACAATGCATAGTTTGGGTGGAGGGAAGAACGGGGTCTCAAACCTTCTCAAATACATGTAATATCATATCGAATATATACTGAATTCCGCTAAGACATAAAAATATACGAAGCAGCTCTTAACTTCCTCCTGTGATTGGTTATTTTTCTCTACTGAGCAAAAGTTCCAACTTTGTGTTGAGCCCTATACTGAATTCTTTTTTACAGCCTTTTGCCCGACTCGTGCAAGCAGCTTTCTTCGCAAAAAGTGGGCGTTGCACATCTTTTTCTTTCCAAACATGTTCAGCCAAGCCGTAATTCATGTTATTACTATGGATGTTGGCTTTCCGGTGCTCCTCGTGTCTAACGTTGTAGAGGTCAGTTTATTTCTCGCTTATGTTCCCTACCGCATCCGTATGGGATCTTATACACACAGTTCTTGCCACATTTATCTTACACGGAGGGCCAACGTTTGTGAGAAGATTGCACAGGGAAGTTTTGCTGCGGAAAAAATACCCTGATATGATTAGTCACATATCCTTTGGATTTTTCTGCATCTCCTTTTATGTCAGATACGCTGACTGTAGCCTTAGAGTTGATAATGTCCATGTTTGTCATTCAATTAACAAATCTGGATGTTTGTTGAGGCAGATAGAGATTCCTTAAGAAGATACCAAACACGATTAGAATATCAGGACAGAATCTGCGTTGGGTTCCATCATGTGGGGATATTATTAAATGACCACTTCACACTGTGTATGACTGGAGATAAATAGTAACCGAAGCCAACTTTAGAGCACCCGTCAGAAACAAACTCACTAACAATAGTTTGTGGAAATGATTCACACACCATTGTATCAAGGCAAGTAAGTGTTTACCTCTAACGTAGAGTAAAATATGATTTATCACATTCCTAATATGCAAGACCGAAGGAAGTCTTATGTAATATAATTTCCTTAAAAAATGGGCATATCTTGAAAATTTGCTGAGAATACTGTTATGAGGAGAAGCCATTTCTGAAACCTTTCTACAATATCTGCCCAAACGTTTCACTGCTTTTTTCACACAAAATGCGATATTCTTCACTAAAAAAAAACAACGCCGAAACATTTTAAAAAGGAGGGACCTTTTTGTCTGTAGTTAGAGAGTATACGATAGTGTCAAAAATTCTTGTTTTAGAAAGTGGAATTTTTGGAAAGGAATCTCAAAAACGGACCGAAGCTGACAATTATCCGCTCACATATAACAAAGTAGCGGTAAAAGTTGACTGATGTTAAAATCATCATTTTATCCTGGCATTAAGTCTGTTCATTCGCTTGAACTTCTATTGCACCTTTATTCGAATGATTCATCGTAAACATTTGGCAAAATCGCTATATCAGCACTTCTATAAACAGAGAATTTCATTGATAATTAGAGCAACAAATAATCCTCAATGAAAGAAGTGAAAGTACTCAGATTTTCTTTATATAATTCTTTCTTTGTTTTTTTTGCTTTTTTTTCATATTCACGTTAGGGTTTACTTTTATTTTACACACCTTTCCAAGTTTCTACAGATTCAATCTCTGGCCAAGTTCAGAAAAAAAAAGATTTCACTATGCTTTACAAAAGTCCTTAACCTTATCAAAAAGTCTCTATAATAACGACACAACAAGGTCTCTAACAATCGTCATAGGATAACTCAGTCTAAACACAAACCGAATTATCTTAAACTGAAGTATCTTACGTGGGAGTATCAAGGTTACTAATAATCAAATTTTACGTCTTAATATCAGCTTGACAATGCTAAAAGGTAAATTCCATAATTTTAGTAGCCTTAAAACGTGATTTGTTGTTAGTCACTGGTTAATTGAGATGTAACGTTACAGATAATTTGATTCGTGTCACGTAAAGATGGAGATTTGGTTTTGTTTCTCAATTGAAATATGACACGAAATCTTCGAGGAATATCTTCAAATTTTTTGTTATAAAATACAAATTTGTATGAAAGACAATAATTAAATCGATTAATATCAGTTTAGGATAAAAATCTACTTGTCAAAACTCGGGAACGTATTTGTCGATTTTTAGAAAGTAAAGATTTCTCAGGATAAGCCAGTAAATACTTGCAGTTATTGATAAGAGAGACGAAAAAAAATGATCGTAAAGATGCCTATAAAGATATTCGCTCATGCGCACATGCACGCACACATACACACACACACACACACACACACACACACACACACGCGTACATTTATTTATTTCGTCTTCTCACCCCCCTCTGTCTGTCTGTCAGTCTGTCTGTCTGTCTGTCTGTCTGTCTGTCTCTCTCTCTCTCTCTCTCTCTCTCTCTCTCTCTCTCTCTCTCTAGAGCACACTCCCGAAGAAATCTGTAAGACTAAAACTTTACATTTCTTATTGTATATCTAACTCGTTAGTAATAATGCCACTAACCAGTAACTTTGAGAAGAAAAAAGAAAGAAAGAAAAACTACCCAGAGCCTGACATATTGTCCTTCCTCTTCCGGAAGAGATGACCATATAAGTAAATATCTGGGTACAGTAAATAAAACAGCAAGATCTCTAGACAAAACGGACAGGGTGGAAGGACATGGCAAAATTCTCTTACAAAATAACGAACAGATGAGTTCTTCAAAACTTAGGACTGTGACTGTTAAGAATCAGCCCTCCTTCAAACCGAAATCCCAGTCTGACTCAAATAAGTACTGCTTGGTCTTGTTTTTATTTTCAAATTATTTCTATCGATGTGTGTGTGTGTGTGTGTGTGCGTGTGTGTGTGTGTGTGTGTGTGTATGTGTGTCTGTCTGTCTGTCTGTCTGTCTGTCTGTCTGTCTGTCTGTCACGCTATAAAAAACACCCTTAAACATTGGCAAGACCCAACTAAATTGCTATGCATGTTCAAGAGACCCAGGGGAAGGTGTCAAAATTTCAAAAATTAAGAAAAGTTTTTGTTCAAAGTTTTTTTTTAGGGGGGGGGTTCTATTAACGGTGTAACTAGAATGCCAAAATGGAAGCTTTTTCTGTGTACATATCTTTTATATATATGTGAGAGGTGTCGTTCTGATTGTCTATCACGCCGTTGCAAAAATACTATTCAACAAATTTGCCATGCATAATCCAGACACTCAGGGGAAGATTTTAAAATGAAAGATTTTGAGAAAAAGTACTTCGTAAGGGTGGGGTATGTCCATTTACGTCCATCTTCTTATTTCATATGTATTTGTATAATTCAATAAAGTGTCCAAAGTGAAGAGACACTCCTCACTTTTAAGGGTGACAAATGACGGGAGATTTTTTCCACCCTGTTTAGGGTCATAAGTCACGGGAGACTTATTGCTCTTTTAAGATGTCAAAATTGAAAGGAGACTTTTCTCCTTTCCCAGGAATCAAAAACTAAAAGCGACTTTTCCCCTCCTTTTGGGGGTCAAATGCGAAAGCAGACCTCTTCCCTCCTATAAATGGTCAAAATTGAACTACGGACTTTTTTTCTATTCTTTAATGGGTCAAAAGTGTGGGTAGAATTTTTTTTCTTCCTTCAAAAGGGTCAGTAATGATGGCAGATTTTTTCTTCATCCGAAGGGGTAAAAAGTGAGAGGAGACTTTTTTCCCACTTTTAAGGTGTCAGAAGTTGAGGGAAACGTTTTTCTTATTAAACGGTTATAAATAAAGGCAGAAGCATAGCTGAGGGAAAGAGTGAGGGATCATTTCAAAATGCCCCGGGTTCCCAATGTAGAGGTCCCCAATAAATTCTACAAATAGTAGTTCACTTACTGCCTTCCTCCTGACACTATACAACTCTCACTAAATCTTGAAGGGAGCCCATCAAAGATCCAAGATCCCAGAACTGACAATCTCTCTTCAGTTTACCTTGAGTCGAACTAAGCATAAAAATAGAACTGTAAGCCATAGTCCAAAAGTTGGACCCTACTTTAAAATACCGAACGATAGAAGAACAAGGAGTATAAAAAGCATTCAAGAAATACTTCTATGGAATTTCTACACTGATGCTTCTGTCATGTCGTCTTGGATCTTCCTTTCAGTTCACTTCTCCCCATTTCGAGATTTGCTTTGTATTTATAAAACCTCTTTCTTCCTTTCAGATTTCTGTCTGACGTCGACGAGCGCAGATAAATTATCTCTTAACATCCGACTAAACAAAATAAATTATCTCGGTCCATGATAATGTGATTTATATATCCTTGCCCAGGAATTTTATTGAATTATTTTGGATTTCTAAAAACTGATGATGATCACGATGACGATGACGATGACGATGACGGTGATGATGATGATGATGATGGTGGTGATGATGATGATGATGATGATGATGATGATGATGATGATGATGATGATGATGATGATGATGATGCAAAATGATTAGAAATGTGAATAGGTGCACCAGATACTCAGAATAATATAGCCATAAATTTTAAGAGCTTAACTGGATCATTATTCAATTTTGGTTTCGTTGGATATAAAATGATTAGGGAAAATACCTGACTCAGCAAACGCCGCTAACAAGGGAAGCGCTTATTACATTGCGATAGATAGCAGCTTTGAAATATTGATTACATTTGTTCAAAAGGCTCATTTTCATTTTGAAAAGTAATCTACAATTTAGTCTCACAGTTAACATTTCTTTGTTGATAACCATTCCCTAAGTTTCTACCCTACTAGACTCGACTGATTTATATACTTAAGATACAAAATGAGTCTGCAGATCAATGTAAGCCCCCACCCGACTGGTTTAGAGATGAGGATGATTCACTGCTAAAACTAACCGGATGGGGGCATGTTGACAACACGTTCCAAGCCATCATTCTTTCACTGCTTGTGGAGGACCCTTTGTCAGCTAGTCAATGGTTACAACAGAAGATCGTTTTAAAGTATAGATTTAAGTGTGACAAGTGTCAGGAAATAATTAGATGGACCAGATACGCAAAACTCCCGACGGTTTTTTTTTTATATATCAAGAGAATTTTGATGATAATGCTTTAAAAAAGGTCTGAGGTCAAATGAATGAAGAACATTGTCTCCCACTCAGTCAGTAAAATAAAACACTTACCTCCCTTAGACAGTCTTAGTGGGGAAGATGTCTAATTGTCAATGCTTGGATGGGGGAACATGTTCAAATGAACACTCAAGAGACGACAATCTTTAAGTGATCCAAGTTCGTCTTTACAGATTTCCCGGTACTGAAAGCTGATAAACTCATTACATACAATTAAAAAAAACTTAAAATCTCGAAAGTAATTTTGCTTATGTTCATATAGGTGCTCATTGCTGGTTTGTACATTTACCGGTCATAGTAGCATCATTTGTGTTAGAGAAACCTTATTGAACGCTGTGCACCGAAGATATTCTCTATTACTTGGCCTTTAAATGTCTATTTCCCCAACCATTCAAATTAGCTTAGCAGCTTTTCCATGATTACCTGTGCAATAAAAGATTTTCCATTTATTTCCAAACTTCTCGACAAATCTCTCTTTACTGTTGAATTGTTTAATGTAAGTATAGGCTCATTGGCTTATTAGGAAACTGAAAATATTTGCTCTTAAATGTCTCTTTCAAACACGATTATCTACTGAGGTTAATTACTGTACATTTCTCAGCTTCAACCTCGCAACAGTTCGCTATAAGTTGATGATTTAAAAGTTATCATAAATATCTGATGTCAAAGCAGTCCACGTTTTATGTGAGCATAAGAAAGGTGCGAGAGAGAAAGAGAAGAATTTATGTCCATTCATTCACTTTCGCTTGTGTGGGTCTTCTTTTTACTAAGGGCCAACAAAAATGTACGAAAATATTTTAGCTAAAAAAATAGGAGTTGAAATTTCAATTAGATGTTTGTCAGGTAGATAATAAAAACAATTAAATAAAAGGCACATTTTCAAACGTAGATCAAGAGAATTACTGGCAATACGAGTCTAAATAATTTTTCAAACTATATTTCAACGGGGGCATTATCATCATCACTCTTTTATCGTCCATCGTTGGACATAGACCTTCTCAGAGATTT
>OY735200.1:63826350-63931350 GCA_963457665.1 Thysanoteuthis rhombus
TTCTGAAGCCAGGTTGTTCCCGTGGTTCGTTTTCATCTAGTGTTTCCGTGATTTGGTCGGTGATCATTTTGGTGAAGAGTTTGTAGATTCAGATTAGTAAGCTTATTGATCTGTAGTTGTTGAGGTCATTCAAGTATCTTTTTTTTTTGTCGAACAGTATTATCGTTGCTGTGTTCCAATCTTCTGGGACTTAACTCAACTCTGAGGCATCAGTTGAAAAGAATAGCTCGTTTCCTTGTGGTGACTTTTCCAGCTTTTCTGAATAGGACGATGGAGATGTTATCAGGTCCAGGGGCCTTTCCTTTCTTTGTTTGATGGCTCGCTTCACTTCCTGCAGAGTAACACCTGGGAAATCCTCAAATTGATTACTCTCGGCATGTGTTTCCCGTTCATTTTCTGTGTCCTTCGTTTGATAGAATAAAGGTTACATAACATTTAATTCCATTTCAACGTCAACAGATGTCACTGATGGTGTTAGCGTGACAGATGACAAATGCATATTGCTTATTATTATTATTATTATTATTATTATTATTATTATTATTATTATTATCAGGATTCGTGAAAGTCCCCCGGATATTGACAACTAAGATTGTTTTCTCATTCTCTTACTTAATTTTCGTTGTCTGTCCACAATTTTTTTTTGAAAATGGAAACAGAGATTAGTTTGATGTGTAAGAATTTACATACCCCTCAATGAACTACATAACTCTTTTATGCCTTCTCCTTTACTCCCCGATTAAACTACATAACTTTCTTCCTGACACCTCAATCAACTGACCGACCATATTTTTTCACCCTCCCTCTATCTCTTCACACACACTCAGATACTACTCATTGTTTCCTCCACCTGCCCTCCGACCCTCTTATTGAAACTACTTAACCTTCTTTCCTACAATATCACTAAGTACTTTTCTATTCCTCTCCTATCATTTCTCTCCATCCTATCGAACTGGTTTTATCTTCTTTCACCTTTCTCTTTCTAACCCCTAACTTACTTTGTCCCACTTTTTTTTTACCCTTTCATTATATTACCTAATTTTTCTCTCTGCCTTCTCTTTCTACCCCACTCAATAAACTACCTAACAAACTTTTCTCCTGACTTTGTACCCTTCTATCAAACTACCTAACCCGAGTTTATGATTTTAAAAAATGTATATTTTCATAAGATAAGTAATATTTTTATTTGTTTAAGTATGGTAAAATATAAGTTATACATTCTCATGAAAAAATTCCTCTGTTTTGCTATAACGAATAATTACCCCGATTTTTCAAACAAATTTGTAATTTTGATTACGAAGAAATGAACGTTATCCTGAACCCAATCTATTCATTGACTCCAATTCCTATTTCGCGTACATTCCCTATGTATATTTTGTATTCATCGATTTATTTCATTTGATTAAGTATTATACATCGTTTTTCATATTTGTTGCTACTATTTACCTTAATATCAATTCTTGTTGCTTCTTATTGCAACCAAACCCAGGCTGGTTTCCTTTCGGCAGTGATTAGATTTTGAAAATTATTGACAATTTTTGTTACTATTTACCTTCGTCTCAATTTGTGTTGCTTTCTATTGCCACAAAACCCCATCCCCTATCCTGATCTCTTCTGCGTCATGTTTGTTATTGACTGGTTGTTCAGTATGGGAAATCCAATTCATTTATTTATTCATTGGTTTAGATGAAGTATTGTATTAATAATTTCACGTGGTTATTCACCTTCATTTCAAATTTTGTTGTTGTTGTCGATCGCAACCTCTCTTTGCTTCCAACCAACTCAGTCACTGTGAAACTTTCATTCTTGTCCTCTCCTCCCACCCTCTTATTGAACTACCCTCTTTTTATCTACTTTTCTATTACCTTCCCTTTCACTTCTCTTTCCTCTTATTAAACTGACTTTATCTTCTCTCCTTTTCCTCTTTTTATCCTACTCTGTAAACCCTTTCTCTTCCTACCCTCTTTTCCTACCCCCTTTTCAAACTACATAACTCCCCTTTCAACCCCTCTTTTTCCACCTTTCAACCTTACAATTTTTTCCTCTCTTTCTTTCCTTTTATTAATCTACCTAGCTCAAGTGCATTATATATATATATATATATATATATATATATATATATATATATATATATATATATATATATATATATATATATATATATATATATGTGTGTGTGTGTGTGTGTGTTCTTGTAAAATAAGTAATGTTTCAATTTATTCAATACATAGTGAATAATAAGAAATACATTTTCATTAAAAAAAATCTTCTGTTTTGTCAAATCGAATCTTTTTCCATTCTTTTTTTCTTTTTACAAATTTTCAAATCTCGAATATGCAGGAATGAATCTTATCTTGAACCGTTTCAATTTATCGACTCCAAATCCTCGATGCGTGGGGACACTAATTCCATTGCCATGCATATTTCCGGGTCCGGAGAGAGACCGATTCCAAATTGTGCATAATTTCAACTTCATGGTCGTATTGGGGATAGGATATTTAATTCAAACTCCATACATAGTCTATCCTCTTTTAACCCTTGTGATCATCTCTTCTGAACCTGATACTTAACCAAGCTTATATCTGGAGTAAGTGTTGTTGTTATAAGACTGGGGTTAAAAGATCTTATTGTCAAGTCAGATTGTCATTCATGGAGTCTGTTGCTGTGCAAGACCATTGGTATGCTCTTGGCTCCAACCCCACCCAAGACATCAATTCACGACAACGACGGACACCAATTACAGTCAACAACCGTGGAAACAGAAATCAACCACACCTGATATTAGATAATGGAATTCGAACGTTTCCATGCGACTGGCGAGACGGGCCTTTTCCCGTCCCGATGATAATAAAAAAATAACTCATCCCCAACACAGATCTTTTCTGCGCCATATTCATTATTAACTGGTAGTTCAGTATCGGTAATCTAATCTGTCTGTAAGATGAAGTATTGTCGATTAATTTAATATTACGAATAAATAAATTTATCTACAGCGAACCTTGAAAGCACCTTTCGAAAAACTGACTGAGAACGAATGCGAATTGACGTAGACGGAGAATATTCAAACCAATTTGCCAATTTGCCGGTGACATTTCTATGTCGTCAGAAGCATTGGAGATATTACAAGACATGTTGATTTATGTAAATAGGAAAAAAAGAAGAAGGTTTAAAGATGAACGGAACGAAGACAAAAATACTGTTCAAAGATAGAGTCTCCAAAAAGACCATTAGAATAGAGGGCAAGGCTCTGTAACAGATTGGTGAATTAATTTACCTAAACTGGTGATGGAGTCAGAGAAAGACCGATTGGCTGGAAATCATTTGTTATGAATAGAGACATGTTGAAGAGCACCTTGCTAATGCGAGTAAAGTATACAATGAATGCATAATACTAGTTATGACATACGGATGTCAGACATAAAAATCAACAAAATGATTTAAGAGCCAACTTAGAATCGCCTAGAGAGCCATGGCAAGAGCAATACTAGGGATAATTCCTGGTGATAAGGGAAGATCAACATGTATCGGAAGGAAGACTACGGGGTAAGACATTATATGAATAATTAAGCAGCTAAAATTGAGGTGGGCTGGACACTTAGCAAGAAGAGATGACAACAGATGTAGCTAAAAATTGACTGCCCATGGGACTAAAAAAACACTGGGAAAAGACTGGACACAAGATGGAAGGATGAGATAGAAAGGTTTGCCGGAAAGGAATGTCAAAGGTTAGCACAACTGCTCTCATTATCATCATCATCAACATCATTTTATCTCTTCCAATTTTTGTTGCGAATCCATTATTTTTTTATAAGTGTTATGTAAACAGGAATCATTGCGGTGTTCATTTGTTAATTGAAACCCTACTGAAACAATTACCTGAATCGTTAATGTTAAGAAAAGTCCAAAAGGTAATACATCCAACAACCTCCTTCAGGTGTAAAATGTGGAAGACCGCTTATCCGCATCTTCCCTCACTGGTCCCTCTAATCTACATTTTCTCACCATCAGCCGTCCCTTTATGCGCAGTTTCCCTTTCAGTGATCACCTCTTATTGAAAGAAAAAATTGTTTCTTCTTCATCATCATCATCATCATCATCATCATCATCATCATCATCGTCGTCGTCTTTTAACGTCCGTCGTTGGCATAGACCTTCCCAAGGATTCGCCGCTCAGTACTTTCTGAATTTGTCTAGCTCATCCCTCCATCTAATTCTCTGCCGGCCTCAGTTGCGCGTGTGATCTCTAGGGATCCATGTCGTGAGTCGTGGACATCCAAGTAAGGTTGAAAGCATAGTGAAACTCCTTGACAAAGTAACAAATGGTTGAATTCTATAATTATTGAATACCTTACATTCATTATCAATAATCAAAGCTGTCTGTTGTGCGTTTTTTTTAATGAAATATGTAGCATTTGATTTATATTTAGAAAAATAGTGTTCCATTTCCATGAAAAAGAACATGGAAGTTTTGTTGTATATGAATTTCATTTTCATTAATTCAAGTTGTTCATAAAGCTATCAAATTCTCATTACGGTTACTAATTTAAATGAATGACTAGAGTCCTAGTCCAGAAGTTACCGCTCGCACTCAAATTCAATAATTTTTCTGATTCAAAACGAGTAAATAAATGATACGTTCGTGATTTAGGTTGTGATCGGGTAGCGATAAATTAAAAAAAAGAGCGTTGCAGTAAACTTCATAATTTTTTTTCCTAAAAAATTTCGTTCTGTATTCGTGTTGTATTGGGAAAAAAGTTTTTTTCAGTCTCTTTTTATCAAAGTTTCTTTCAACGGGTTCTTTTTTTTCTACTTTCTTTTCTAACTTCACTGCCTCCTTCCTTTCGCCGATAACGCATCTTCACTTTTTTTTCTTTCTACTTTTGTCCTTTCTTTCCATTTCATTGAAGCAAACGACAACTAACACCAGTGACGCAGCCTGCATTCCTTCCTTCTCATCACTTGCCCACTCCGATTTCTTTCATACTAATTTATCTTCCTATCTTTCTCGATTTGTGTCTTATTAAAATCCGTACCCTGTCTTTTCCTGTCTGTCTTTGTCTACGTTACTTTCGATAAATTAAGAGTTTTGTGGAAGTAGCGGTTACAGCTCATTCATACAGATCATTCACGCGTCTGAGTGACAGAAACTCCCCAAGTCTCTAGCCCTCCTCAGCGTCTTCGCAGTCCACAGCAACACTGTCCCAGTCTTATAATCCATGCGTCGGCATGTTCACACGAGATGCCTGTCAGTCATCGCTGGAGACCGAGTGACAGTAAGTCTCCCAGGGTCTAGCCCTCCTCTCACCTTCCTCGCAGATCACAGCAATTCTTAACTTGTCTAACATATTCATTCCAGATGTCTGGTCATTGCTGAAGCTTGTGGAGTTGTCAGTCTCGAATCTTCAGCATCCTTTTCAGTATTTCTGGGGGGCCCCAGCAGCAACATGGTCTGCTCAGTCTTAACCCTTCCTCTAATTTCCAACACTTTCAATCTTGACAGTGTTTTTGGCTCGGTTCCCAGTGCGCCAACTATTATCGGTACCACCCTGACCTTCATGTTTCAAATGTATCCCAGCTTCTGGTATATTTCCAGCTTTCCACATTCTATCACATTGACTCTTGTATCAATACGGGGGTGATGTAATGATAATGTCGGTGCTTACTCCCACATAATCCAAATAACAACGGAGGTATTGTGGGTATGCGCTTCAAGCCTTATTAATGTGAGCAGGTCAAGTGGGGTTGACCTCTGAAGAAGATAACAGATATGTTAGTTGCTGGAACATTCTCAAAGTTGATAAGATTTTTTATGTGTTTATAATTTCAAACACGGGTCTGACCGTCACAGCCTGACAAGATTATCATTTCAAATCCATTAAGTCAATCTCAAAATTTGGCAAAACCTGTAACAAAGGAAAAGAGAAAGAGAGAATCAAAGTTATGCACTCAGCCACAGGCAGAGAGAAAGGGAAGGAATAACGAACTGTTAGAAAAGGTAAAGGCTAAGAATATGTGCACTCTAGCAGCAGTTAGAAACTTAGATGATTTGAGCAACCCTTTTCATACGGACTTAGTCTTTGAACTGTTACAATTTACTGTAACTCTTCTCATGTCCTTAAAATCTAGAGTCTCAGTGACTTTGGGAAAACAGAAACAGAAATAAAACTAAATTATTATCCCAAAATAGGAGGACTTTTACGGCGTTTTATTGGCATGACGCATGTAACAACCCCCCTCGTAATAACAAAGAATTAGTTTTTCGTCAACGCATTGAATTGTTCTGAAAGTAATTTGCTTCATCTGAATCAAAGAATGATACGCTTGGAAGACGCAACACGGAGCTGCAAGGCTACATTCAGTGGTCAGCAAATACAGCCACGCCTAAAATCTGACAGATTCTTTTTTCCTTATCCACAACTACCAGCTCCGGCTTTTTGCCTGGTGGTCAGTTTAGACGTCGAAGTCGCAGAGTACTTTATGATTTTACTCCCCAGAACAGACTGGTTTATACTGATACCATTTTTCTACGTGGGTGATCCCTAATTGTTTGCTCAATTCCCAGAGTACGACTGTCGCTACTCTGTCATACCTATTCTTATACTCCTTCCAAACCTGTTTGCGACATTCCCAAATCATGGCATTATCGTGTCATATCTCTTTATCCACAACGGTGGATTTACTGTCTTTCTGTGTTTTGTCAATCTTCGCATCGCTGTAGTTTGTCCTGATGTACTTATTATTGGCTGCCACGATTGTGGATTCTGTTTCGAGGCTTGGTTAAACTCAAACTTCGAGGAACATGTACAGCCTTCAAAAACTCATTACCTTCAATGGCCTGGTGCCAAATTATGTGCAGGCAATGAGAATATAATAATAGCAATGGGAAATCATCACCATAAACATTATCGCCAACAATAACAAAAATGATATCAAAAAATTATTGATGATACAAGTAACAGCAAGAGTAACTCGAACAACGCTAATGAGAGAAATAAAGATGCAGGCGGCAACAATGATGAGAATAATAGAACCAAGGGCAATCATCATCATCATCATCATTATTATCATTATCATTATTATTATTATCATCATCATTATTATTATTATTATTATTATTATTATTATTATTATTATTATTATTATTATTATTATTATTATTGTCGTTGTTGTTGATAAAGAACCAAGAAAAACAAGACTTTTATTTTTTTTGATATGATATCTTATAAAACTGAAAATTTTCGAAATATTATACATCTTCATCAGTTAAAATTCAATAGTAAAACCACTTTCAAAACATTAATGGTGATGTCTGCAAAGAAAAAACTAATATCTTTTGATGGGCAGTTGTCTTATTTTGATAAATTCGTGATTGGAAGATTTCCTGATGCACACTTTTCCGGGACCCAGATATGCAGTATTTTGAAAATTTTCAGCAACAATAATGATGATAATTTTCTGTTGCAGCTGAAATAAGTCAAAGGTGTCTATTTCGTGCCAACGAAAAATAACATAGTAATTTTTATGTTTATGAGGAGAATAAAAACTGCTGGATGAATTAAATGACCTCCAACGAATCGCCAACAATAAATGTCGGTGCCAGAACTTAAGTGTTGGAGAAAAGTAATTAATGGCGCGAATGTAGCAGTCCAAAATATATTCCTGCCTATTTCGACTTATCAAATGACCTTTAAAGGGTCGTATTTTTATGCAGGGCAGTTCTATGGGAAGGGACTGTTTGATGAAAGGTTCAGAACGCCAGTATGCCAATGATAACAAAAAAATTACTGGTAACACTGAAGATTCTTGCTAATCAATCGGACGAAATGGGAAAAGGTATACATTCTATTTTTATATAGAGAAATTAGAAAAGAAATTTTCCTACGTTTACTTTCAATTATCAAGTATGGAAAATACAATTGTGGACAAAATCGTCAAAATATTGAAAAAGGTATGAAGGCCTTAATCATTGAATTTCTGGTGTGTCTATAAACATGTATACGTATATGTGTGTGTGTGTGTGTGTGTGTGTGTGTGTGTGTGTGTGTGTGTGTGCGTGCGCGCATGCGTGTATAGTGTAGATGTGACGTGAGCTGACAGGATGTTCATGAACTTGACAATTGGAACGTGAAGAGAAAAAAATTGAGTGAAAAGCAGGTGTTACATCTCGGAATTTTTTATTATCACGTGGGTCTGTGAGAGGAGGGGTCCGACGCTGTTTGTATCCGTTGTCGGTGGGCGTTGGGCTTGTCTTAGATAAGACGGTCATTGAGAGTAGGGGTCAGGATTAAGCCATAAACAAAATGGACAAAAATGACTTCTGCTTGAATTTTCTCCAGAAGTTTAGACTCGAACGAAAGGAAATGCTACTGAGACTGACCGAAACATCAACCAAAATCTTGTTAGTACGACCCAGCATTGGTTCTGGAGGTTTCGGAAGATAGGGGTCTTGAAGATCTTGATAGGCTCAGGAAGGAAGCGATCCCTCTTTGAAGATGACTCTCTCAGCTTTTCGAGAATTTACTCCAGGAACAATAGATTTTAAATCCTATCATATAGCATCTTATTATAATTCGCCAAAAGTCCGTCTATATGTACTCACTCACCACAAAAACTATTTGATATAAATCCATGAAATCTTCAGTGGTTACAGATCACTTTAAGGGTCAAAATATGGGGGGGATATTATTTCCACTCTTAGGAGACAAAATTGACGGGAAATTTTCCCTTTTTTTCACCTTTAAAGGTCAGAGAGGTTGTTTTTTTCCACATTTAAGGGTCAAAATAAAAGTGAATTTTTTTTTTTCAATTTTACAGGTCCAAATTTGGGTGTCAAATTCGAGGGAAAGATTTTTTTTTATTTTCAGGGACAGAATCCCAGGAATTTTTTCTCTTTACGCTTGGGCTTAAATTCGAGGGAGGGTAATTTTTGTCACTTACAGGCTCAAAAACGAGGAGTTTTGTTTTGTTTTTTTTTTGGTTTCAGAATCAAGGATAGAGATATTTCTTCTCTTTTAGAAAATAAATGTCCCTTCTCGATTGTGACAATTCTTAACATTAACCCCTCCCCTTTTCATCATCAAGTCAACTTTTTCACTATTTGCCCAATTTTTTCAACATTTGCCCCTACTCCTTTTGTAACCCCTTTTCCTCAACATTGCACCCCCATTTTGACATTATATCTCTCTTTTACATTAGACCCATCTTATTTTAAATTAGCCAACCCCCTTTATGACATAAACCTCACTTTTCTAGCATTAATCCCCGTTTTTAACTTTGCCCCCCATGACCCCTTTCTTAATATTAACCACTTTCTACATCATTCCCCCTTTTTACATTAGCTAGACTTTTTTTCCCATTAGCCTAACATTCTTTTTCACTTTTACACTTGACCACTATTAGCGAAAAAATCTCACTCCCATTTTGACCACTAATTAAAAAAATCTTCCTCTCAATTTTGACCCCTAAAAGTACAAACAAAATATTACCCCTCGTTTGACATATAAAATTTCCCTCCATTTGGACTCCTGAAAGTAAAAATTTCTCCCTTCAATTTTGACCCCTCAAAGTGAAAGAAAAAATCTCCTCCTCATATTTTGACCCCTAAAAGTAGGAAAAAACTTTCCGTTGATTTAGACCACTAAAAATGAAAAAAAATTCCTTTCGATTTTGAACCCTAGAAATAGAAAAGAAAACTTCCACTCAATTAGAACCCTGAGAGTGAGCCCCACTCCATTTTGAACCTTAAAAGTGAAAAAAAAATCCTTTGGATTTCGAACTTTAGAAATGAAAAAGAAAATCTTCCCATCGATTTTGACCCCTGAAAGTGGTGGAAAAAAAAAACAAACATTCCCGAATTTGACACCTTAAAATACCTCTCGATTTTGACCTATAAAGTGAAAGAAAATTTCCTTGCAATTTAACCTCTAAAAATTAAAAAACAAAACCCTCTCAATTTGGACCCATAAAAGTTTTTTAAAATCTTCTCACTCATTTTGATCTCTGAAAATAAAAACAAAATCCCGAAGATTTTGACCCCTGAGGGTAAAAATAAAATTACACCTCGATTTTGATCCCGAAAAGCGAACCCTTCGAGAAAAAGAAGAAGGGAGAATAATCTCCCTCTTCGATTTTGACCTTTACAAAGGATAAGAAAAAATAATTCTCCCCAAGATTTCACCCTCTAAAAGTAAAAAATAAAAGTTCCCTCCATGTGATGGACATAATTCTGATCTCCAAATTTTGTGTTTTGGAGAAGCGTACCTTAAATGTACAGCATTAAAATATACACTAATGAAAACACCACTATTCAAGATATTCACGTACAACCAATAAACATAGCCATGTGAGATATGTTGAAAAAATACAGTCCACGTCATATTTATATCTGAGGATAGTTTTGAGAAAAAATAATAAAAAAATATTCTTCATTACATCATCAAAAAATATTCATACTATTGATGAATAATCATGTAGATAGACCCCATTCACCTGATTTAACCCTCCACCGTAAAAACATATGGGCTGGGGATCAAAAAGTACTTTGCTAAATACACTTCCCAGGGATCAAATCCGTACGCACAAAAAATTTCATGGATTTATATTGAGTAGTTTTTGTGGTAGGCGAGTACATATTATTTTAATTGGTAAATTATTATAAGATACAAAAATGCCATTACTTTCTTGACAACCAAGTAATATCTTCTAAATTTGTCTTACTAGGTTTTAACAACTCACTATCCGTCCATGTGTGATATCCAACTGCAAAAGCTATACACCATAACTCCATGAAATTTTCTATACGTATCCATGTGAAAATCACCTCACCAAAATGTGTCGGGGTGCTCAATTTACAATGCAAATCTATAATAAAATGGACAATTGTTTCACTTTGATTTTTTGTGACTGAAACTAAACTGTTTTTTTTTTTCTATCTTTCATAAAGAGGATGGATTCGCTACAAAGTAAATGGATGCTTGCAGATTGGAGTGGAGACTTTGTATCGTTCACAGAGAGGAGGGCAGAGTAACAGAGGGAATCACCATGTATCGAACAGAAGACAGAGTAAAATGTAGAATGACTTCGTTCATATAAAGCTGTCTCGATGGACATTGATTTTTCCCCTAGATCATGAAAACAAGTTTAAATTATTTTTTTTATTGTGGTTTAAAATCTCGTAGAGATATTTAACGCAGTTGAAAGTTTTGTAACTTAGCTTCTGGGTATTAGTTTAAATTATGGTGCCCTAACATATTCTAAAGCCAGTCTAGTTTGATTTTAAAATATATGAACCGTTACCATAGTTTCAACGTCAAAAATGACAAATGTTGTGACGTCTCAGTAAAAAGCCCAATGCAATGTCCTTTCTCACTCAATTTATCTGAGACCTTCCAAAATTTCAGGAATATTTCGTATTCAATTAAATTTCCTCTCTCACTATACCAATAAAATGTAGTGGTTCCAATATATACATATATTTATTAAGAATTATCTTATCAAAATAAAAATATAGCAGAAAATATCTTAGTTAAACATACTACAAATACATATACACAACCACTCTTTCTTTTTTTGTCTCTCTCCTCCTCTCATCTGTTTATTTACCTGAAAAGACGATGATTAAATTTACAAACAGAACATACCTGAGAATTCGCTGAAGGCTAAACATTCTCCCGTGGAATTGTCCCCTTTCACCATAAATGGTGAGAATTCCCAGAAAAAAAGGCCTAAAATTATAAGAAAACAAAACGCCCTATTTATTCAGGGATAACCAAGAGATAACAGGAAGGTTCTTCAAAATCCCTTTGACAAACAACAGGTGCTTATAGAAATGCAATTGCTCAATAGCAAGCCAAGTAAATTGATTACAGACTTTTACTTTGCACCTTGAAAAGACTTTACATTCACTACGTAAACACAAAATTTCTCTTACAAGTTCATAATTCATGTACATCGGTGATTAATGAAGCATTTTTACATGAGAAAACTTCGTCGTTTATTCCTCTGTGATTTGTCTCTCTCTAACTTACAAGTCTTTTCCACCCTGCTCTGCTGAATGATACATCTATGCCCCCTTCTAAGTAGTAGTAAGTATGCACCTTTTATCAGTGGGGGCCTTCTGACTACAATACTATAAATCCTATCTTGATGGGGTAAACAATGATTGAAATTTATAGAAACCCTCGCAAAGACATGTCGCATGAATAAAACGTATTCCTGATAGATAAATACAAATTACTCTTATTTATAGTACTTATATCCATCAATCTTTTCTACCCCAGAACAGAATCTCTTTATTGTTCTGCTTCTCCCATGTTATCTAAATAGCCATTCTGTACGAGCGATATTTCATTAGTCTCCATTTCCCTATGAAAGTTAGTCAAGTGTATTCAATTCGCCAACAGAAACGTACAACAGTTAACGTTTTTCTTCTCTCTCTGCCATCAACAAATCGGAAGTTAGTCGATATAATTTATCATCCTGATTGGAAGTTTTATTCTTGTATAACATTGCTATCCATTTTCAGGAATACCCGTTTCTGTAAATAAATTCTACAACATTGAAATGTTACTCAGTCTACTCCTTGGGTTAAATGCTTGTGAGCCTAATATGTTTTGTTGTATTTAAACATTGTAGATTTTATATTGTACAACTGGAATTGTGTTTTTGTTATCCATCGAACATTTCGATTTTACAGTTCAAGGTAAGGAACCTTTTGATCTATTTGTCTATTATAGCCTTTGATGGATTATATTTTTAGATAAGAATGGTTAGGACGGACCTACCCTTAAAGTGGTAACTCTACGATCATTAGAACCTCTACAAAATAGTGGTTGGCTAGGCAATTTAAAGTGGTGTTTTTGGCTGGTAATTTCCTTGAGAAGAATACCAATTTCTCAATATTCCTACTCCCAGCAGAGCGAGATCAGTCTCACTTGACCTAAACTGCGAAAGAATTAGCTTTCATTTGCTGAATGATCTCTCACGGGTGACGATTGATACAGCGACAGTTTGCATTAACTGAATAGTTATGCAAAAAATGGAAAAGGTGCTTTCATCTCCATAGTGAACAATAAATGTTTCGATACTTCTTTGTCAACCCAACTTTATAGCAACCTTCTCAAATCCAAAATTTCGCCATGTAGCAGTCGTCCATCAACATTAAGGCAGTACGATTCGCCCAAATTTTCTCACTTCTTCTTTAGGACGTTACTATTGGTGCCGTAACACGGTCCATGGACATCGAGAGAGAACCAAAACTTGACTTCAATACCACGCAAGCGAACGAACCTTTCGTCCATTTTTATGAGAAGATTGTAGAGTATTCTCTTTGTGACGCTTTTCTTTTCTCCTTCTTGACTGTTAAGCCATCGACTGTTTATTCAGCAATTCTTCTCTTACGTCTTCGAACTTAAGTATTCCATTCTTGGTAGAGACCGTGTCCTTTTTTTGAGTGAACCAGTGACTAACACTTCTCACTGATAATAAAAATGATCTCGATGAACTTTCAAAACCAGGACTGCATCACAGAAGTTCTTGGTGTGATTCTGGTCTCTCTTGAATATGGTCGATGCGAATGAATTCTTGGTTCTAAAATCTTGGCTTAATCGGAAAATCGTAACTCAACACAGTTATACAGCAGTTTTGCGTCATTTTTTTAATTCACTAATCTCGTTTTCATGGACTATTTTGTCCGGAGAACTTGAAATATCTCCTGAAGGTACCTGTTGATAGACTTCAATGCTTCTGTTCATCGCAATTTATCTGGTTTCGGACTCTTAATAGCCACGGCACATCGTTTTTGGGCTTTTTGACACTCAGAGTTGAACGAGAAAACTAGTAAAGCTTATATGTTTGTTTTTTAAAAAGCATAACTATCATTGTATCCTACTTGGCTCGATGAGTTTAATAGGAATCACTGAATGATGCTCCGTTCATGTGCCGTTCTGAGCACGTACCATGTCTTTTACAGGCCATATATGCCACTGTTTATGACGGTATATTGTAAGATTATAAATACCGAAGATGATAGACTATTTCATAGTCATTTTGAACATTTCAAACTGTTTATACGAGGTTATATAATTCGTTTACTGCTCCATCACTAAAATTCTAGGACTTTTTCTTTCGATTTCTCTGGAGAATGTCTGTTTCCATTACTTACTCTTTGGTTGGCGACATAAAGCCATTCTATTAGCAATATATTTCATCGTTTGTTTGTTTTCCCAGGGATGATGAAAGGTGGGGTTCTCGTTGTATTTAAGAAAATAAATGAAATAAAACTAACAACCGACAATCTATTTATATAATGAACAACGTGACTTTTTCAGTTTGTTTCTTCGTACGTGACTTCTGCTAGAGTGCACTCTGATCCTCGGCAGTAGTACCGATACATACGAAAATAATCCCGTCATCTTTATGGGTTCTGTGAATGTTATATGATAATAAGAAAGTCAATTTCAGTACGAACTATGATAATCAATTAATTCATGCACTGTCCACATATTCTTTTCTTTTCTTTTTTTTCTTTTTTTTTACTAGTCTATCCCTTCCCCACCTCCAAATACGAAACGTGATATCAGTTTATAAGGGGATCAGAATTTATAAAAGAATATGTGATAACACAAAATAATGTTAAAGAATCTTCCTTTTTTTTTTTTTTACATATCTAAGTAGAAGTAACTTTGTTGTGAATTTTCATATAATCGTGGGTGCTCATCGGAGTGCTGCTTACAACCAGAACTATCCCGCAATTAATCTGCTGTCCATTACCCAAGTAAGTTAAGTAACGTTAAATTGAATAAGCGGATATTATAATTTGAAGATATGGAATAGAGAAAAATCTCCCCAAATAACCGAACGTTGATCAATGGATTATTATCATTATGAGTGGAATCATCTCGCCATGGAGCAATGATTAGCCAAGTAGACTGGTGGAACAATAATTCTGCTATGAATTTGATCATCATGAAGAGCCCTACACCTGTGATCACATATGCACATTAAAATTATGAATAGATTAACTGATAAACTTGATGTATGATATATTTGGGGTGTTTATCTGAAGTGGCGCAATCGTTTGTCTGTAATGGCCTATGGGAAGCATTTGGTTTTAATGTAATATTGTTGATCTAAAGAAGTCTATCAATATAACGCCGGCAATTGTTTGGTTGATTGTATGCGTCTTATGGTTGGACAAAAGGCTTGAACCTAGGGACGGAAAATCAGCTCATGAAAGTAACTTGACTCGAGGATGAACATAGGATAAGTGGCACTAGTCTCTGAGATCGCTAGATGTCACCTAAAGCCGATGTAGAGTCAAAACTGCTATTTTTCCCACAAAGAGGACGTTTTTTTAACGTGACACCGCATAAACTGGAAGTGCCTCGATCGTAGACGTTTATGTATTGTACGTAAACATTTATTTATCTATAAAAAATATCATAATAAAAAGACAATGTGAGAGTTTTTGAGAGAAGGACTGGAGACTTCCAACGAAATCAGTCAGTAGTTGGAGCCAGTGGTCAAGCTGATAGCTAGCATGGAAAATAGAATCGGTGAGCCAAGTTCAAACTGAGATAATCTTCGTTCTCTCCGCACTGATGCCCTTTGAAAAGGTATGAATAGTAATAAATGATGTTACTGACATTGAAAAAGGTTTTTCTTATTCTGTAAATTAGTACAATATTTTGAAATAAAGAAGATTTTCCCAAGAAAATTTCCTAAAAACTGCAAGAATAAAATTTCATTTTAGGTCGTATATTCATTTTTATTAATGTTCTCGCAAATCTTTATAAAAATAGTAAAACAGAATTATTTTTCCAAACTGCTTCGAAGCAACAATTCTTTTACAATATACGTTTTTGTGCCAAATAAAGATTGTTTGCATCTTTTCAAGATAACTGATACAAAGTATAATTAGCTCATGTGACTGCATTCATTCTAGATATTGAGAAATCCAGGCAAGACCGGATACTTTTGATAGTATATGATGAATTTCTTGAATTTGAGATTAAAATCCTATTTTAAGCTTCGAGGCAAAAACAAAATACATGCAATCACGTTTTTGATTTAATCTGAAATATTCCCAGGCTTTGAAAAAGATTGTTTGAAAAAAGTCTTTGTAAAGAAAAATTGGCAAGAGAATGGAAGCAGTTAGATATTAAAAAACCTTTATTCCAATATAAAAGCGTTACTATCTACGTACTCCGATTTTCATTTATAGTTGAATATATTTGTATTCTATACAATCTATTGTGAATATCTTATAATTCACCAAATTTCCAACTTGCCCGCCAATGTTGGCAAAACTTAGGGACGGCTAGACTATGGCGACCAAATTTTCTTGCAGTTACTAATGGGACCCTGAAACATGTTTTGGAATATTAGTATTTGGAAATAATAATAATAATAATAATAATAATAATAATAATAATAATAATAATAATAATAATAAGAAGAAGAAGAAGAAGAAGAAGAAGAAGAAGAAGAAGAAGAACTGCAACACTAAATGTTAGCAGTGGCCCAACAGAGGAAGAAAAATGAAAGCGGAAATGTGAACCACAACACTAGTATGATAGGCGAGGGAGAGAAAGATGTTGGCAGAAGACCTGAGGAGACTTATTGTCACTCAGCCTTCAGCAATGACCACTGACTGGGCAACCGGTGTGAAACTGTAAACCGCAGTATAACTGTGCTCTATGAGAATGAGGAGAGGATGGCTGAAGACTTGTGGAGACTTGTGGAGACTTGCTGTCACTCAACCTCCAGCGGTAACCACCAGGCAACTGGTGTGAGATTGCATAATGATAATGATAAAAGATTTTTTCTTAGAATAACGCCCGGCCAGCGTTTGGCAGAGCCATGATAAAAGGTGTTGGTACTGATTAATTTTTAATGACCAAAATTATGTTGAATTGATTGTGTCTGAACTTATCGGCCATAATATAAACTTTTTATCCCACAGTATTGAACGAATTGGTTTGAATAGCATAAATATGTTTGAGCAGAATCAGACTTGAACAAAAAATGACTTGGTCACCATGGGGAAGAGAAAATGCGGTGGTAGGGGAAAGCCCTCACCACACCTCTTGCAGTCAAGTTGAAATTGCTTTTTATATGGAACACCCCAAGGAGGACTCTTAATAAGTCAAGTTTTTAATAAATAAGTGAGAAATATTCGCTGACCCGTAACACCCATGCAATCCCGTTATTGATTTGAATGTATATCATAGGTTCAAGATTCTGTAAGACCTGGGTTTATATGCAGAGGATACAGAACCCTCGTCTCTTTTGCCTACGACTCGCTAACCCATGTTCCCTCACTAAAAAGAGAACACTGCTGGTGAAAAGGGTTCGTGAAGCCCTGTGGTTACTCCCATATCAACTAACTATGATACACAGGACAGTAGCCTTCACTGGCATCGGAAGGCAACTTCCCTAGTGATTGTTTCACGATAAAAAAACGTATTGGCAGTAAGAATAAAATGCAACTTTTTCCATATGAAGACAAAAGAACAGTAACCACAATGGATTGGCCGTCGAAAGAAATAAAGAACGCCACTAACAACATCGAACGAGCGGAGGTAAGCCAACCAGAACATATAAATGAAATAATGACAATAGAACCTTAAGCACACATCCGAGACTTGACAGTGAGAGAAATAAAACTAGATACCAATGTAATAAGACCTGGAAGTTAGGTATCACCTGTAACAACAAACAAGACAAATGTTGAACAAAAAAAAAGCAAGAACAATACAGATAGAATAAACTTAGAGAAAGAGAACATTGTTAAGGAATTAAGTAAAATAGAAAAACTATATAGACAATCACTTCCTAAGATTCGACAAAACAATAGAAATCTCCTTACGTTAAAAATATACAATAGAGCGCTTGAAATCCTATTAAAGGAAATGAATATCACAAATATATCTTGTCTAAATAATATGATATACGCTACTGCCTACACGGCAACAAATGCCATTGGGTATAAAATGGAGAAAGTAAACACAAATAGGAATATAAGACCAGAGTGGAAGAAACAGATACAGGAGGAGATGGATTAACTTAAGCGAGAGTTATCTATAGTTGATGAGCTCTCTAAAGGAGCGGACATTAAAACAAAAAAAATGAAAGACGGTCATGAGGAAATATAAACTAACGACAGAAAAAAAACCTACCTCTAACTCAAGAAATAATTAAACCGAAGATACACGTCAAAGCCAAAAGGGTAAGACGGTTTGAGAAAAGAATTAAATTTTATCGCCATAACCTGATGTTTAATTACAGACGCCAAGAAATTTTACAGAGTGATGGGAAGACAGCCAGCAGAGATCAAAGATTCAATAGATTTCAATAGATGATGTAGAGAGGTTCTGGGCAAACATTTGGAGTAACGGTCAAACGTTCAACGCAAATGCAGAGTGGCTTAAGAGAGGAGATGAATGGAAGGTAAAACCTTACAGAAATGGACCGACATAACAGCGCAAGAAGTCCATGCGGAAGACTCACAAATGGAAATCGTCAAGAATTAATACAATCCCCATTTACGGGCTTAACACACTCATCTGCCTACGTAAACTTGACTAAATCTCTGTCTGACGTCATGAACGCCCAACGTGAAACACCTGAATGGTTGAACGATTTACCTCCTACCTCGAAACTCTGTAACAAAAAGACCCTGAAAACTACAGGCCCATCACCTGTCTCACAACACCTATAAATTAATCACGGTAGTACTATCGAATAGAATGTACTCCCACTTTAAAAACAACGATACCTTTACCCGAGATAAAAAACACTCGAACTTCTTATTAATGAAATGATACTCGAGGACTGTCGAGCCAAACGTCGTAATCCAAGTACAGCCTGGATAGATTACCAAATGGCTTTTGATAGTGTACTGCATATTTGGATACTTGAAGTCTTCAGAATATACAAAAGCCAGTACCAGCTATAATTGATTTCTTGAAACATGGCATGACACTATGTAACACCAAACTCCTCCTCAACCACATTAAAGGTACCCCTGAATCCATGAATATAGCCATTAACTGAGGAATCTTCTAAGGTTCTCTTTCACCCACCTTTTCTGTTTAGCCCTCATCCCTCTTCCAAGTGATCTCAACATCACCACCAATAGATATAAAACTGGGAACAAGAGAATAAAACACCTATCCTTCCTGGATGATCTTAAACTCTATTCAAAGGGTGACTCTGAGTTAAGGTGGCTGCTGCAAACTGTCAAGATGTTCAATGATGATATAGGAATAGATGATCCCAATAATCCTAAAAAGAAGTGAACACAACCAATGCATTCTCCCGATAGTCACTTATGGAGCAGAAACATGGAACCTAACCAAGAGACAGGCCTGCAAGCTGAGAAGTATACAACATGCGCATGAGAGAATCATGCTCAACCTTACATGGAGAGATCACAAGACAGTACAGTATATAAGGAAGAAAACAGGTGTTCGTGACATCATAGAAAGTATTTAAAAAACTCAAATGGCAATGGGCAGGCCATGTTGCAAGAATGAAAGACAACTGGTGGACATCACGTCTCACAACATGGATCTCCAGAGATCACATAAGAAACCGAGGCCGACTGAGTAAAAGATGGAGAGATGAACTTGACAAATTTAGGAAATACTGGCTCTGCGATGCCCATGATAGGGAATTGTGGCGAATCCTTGGTAAGGTCTACGTCCAACGACGGACGTTAAAAGACTGAGATGATGATGATGATGATGATGATGATGATGATGATGATGATGATGTATGCAAAAGTAACTTTCATGCAACAGAAACTAGCAACAACAAAGGATATCCATTGAAAAAGTTGTACAGAAAAGTACTTAAAGATACCTCGGAATTTATGGAGGCAATGGAATCCAACATGCTTTCATGAAAGAAAAAAAGTAAATAAAAGAAGTACCACAGAAGAGTTCGAGGTATCCTTAAAACTGAACGGAATTCCAAGAACCGCATCCAAGCCATCAACACTTCGGCAATACCTGCTGTACGGTACAGCTTTTACATCATTAACTCGAATATAACTGACATGCGCAGAATGGACGCAAGAACTAAGACACTTCTCACCAACAACCGAATGCACCACCAAACGTAGACGTAGATCGACTCTACCTCTCCAGAAAAGAAGGCAGCAGAGGTATGATGCAGATAGAACTGTCTTACAGAACTACAACCATTGGCCTATACGCTACCCGTAGGCAATTGAAGACTGGGTGTTGATTGGTGAAAAACCATGAGATAACAAAAAGGCTTCACTCAGGTGTGAGGGAATCCAAGGCATTTTGAGATGAGCTAGAAATGACCGACATAATCCAACAAACCCCTACACAAGCCACAACTAAGGTTGCAAAAATGGTAAAAACTGCAGACAATGACTACCAATGTGAAAAGAACACTGAGAACATAAACCCCTGCACGACCAATACCCACTTCACACCCAAGATGCAGATGTAGATAATACGAAAACCCATCAATGGCTACGAAGTTCAGGGTTAAAAGCCGAAACAAAAGGCTTCATCCTTGCTGCCGAAGACCAGAGACTTCCCACCAGGGACTACCCAGCACATCTTATGAAAACCGTGCTAACCTCAACAGCAGGTTCTGTGACAGCGCAACTGAGACTATCGACCACATCATATCAGGGGGTTCTGTTTTATCTCCAGATGAATACAGACAGACACGGTAGAGTGGGTCAGTACATCCACTGGATAGTCTGTAAGCACTAAGGCGCATCACACTACATTGTTATGAACAGCACTCAGAACCTATAATTGAAACACAAGATGTGACAATATTATGGGATTTCCAGTACATAAATATCGACCCATCAAAGCCAACCGCCCAGACATAATTATTAAGGATAGGAAGGAAAAGGGATGTCCATTAATAAATATAACTATTCCATCAGACAAAATCATTTCTGTAAAAGAGTTTGAAAAACTGTCGTAGTACCAAGACCTGGAAATTGAGATCACAAAAAAGTGGCAACTCAAGACTGTAACAATACCTGTTGTTATATGAGCCCTCTGGGTCATAAAAAAGGGTACTGACAAATATCTATGAAGAATATCAGGAAACCCAAGCATCTATGGGATACAAAAAATAGTCCCCACGAACACTGCCAATATCCTTCGCAAAGCACTGTCCATGAAGATATTGCCTTATATACAACCATGTACTGTTTCTTGTGTAGCCTCTTGTATTGGTCCTGTATCGACTCCCCTTATGTTTGTATGAAATGAAAAAAAATGCAAGTGCCTAGTAGGTTATAAACAATTGCCTGCCTTGAGTTTCAAGCCGGAAATCAATGTGCAATGAATACTACTAAACATCAAAGGGAATAATAATAATAATAATAATAATAATAATAATAATAATAATAATAATAATAATAATGGAGATGTGAACCACAGCACTGACATGATAGGCGAGGGAGAGATGAGACGTGGAATGAAGACCCGAGGAGACTAACTGTCACTCAGCCTTCAGCGATGACCACCGGGCAACTGGTGTGAAACAGTAAACAACAGTATTGCTGTGGTCTATGAGAATGTGGAGAGGAGGGCTGGAGACTTGAGGAGACTTGCTGTCACTGAAACAGCGGTTACCACCAGACAACCGGTGTGAAATTGCATAATAATAATAATAATAATAATGATAATAATAATAGAAAGTGAAAAACTGGAAAAATACCAGGATCTGGCCAGAGAACTGAAGTAGGTGTGGTACATGAAAGTCAGGGTATTACCAGTTATATTAGGTGCACTCGAAAGACATTGAAGATGAAACTGGAGGAACTAAGGATAAAAAGAAGGACTGATACTGTGCAGACCACAGCACTGCTAGGAACTGCACAAATCCCGAGGAAAGTGCTAGAAATATGAGATCTAGAGGAGGAGGAGGAGGAGGAGGAGGAGAAGGAGAAGGAGAAGAAGGAGAAGGAGGAGAAGAAGGAGGAGAAGGAGAAGAAGAAGAAGAAGAAGAAGAAGAAGAAGAAGAAGACGACGACGACGACGACGACGACGACGACGACGACGACGACAGTTTTCACCTCTTATCAGGGACCAAAGGTCTAATTTAAGCCCTGCTGAAAATCCACTCGTAGGCTGGTCCCAACTAGTATTATAGAATGCGGAAATGAAAAAATCGCCTCCAATTTGTTATTATTATTTTTGCTAATTTTTAACGTATATTTCTTCTCCTAAATCTCAATTGGTTTCTATTGCAACTACCCGAGCAATGATTCTACGGTCGTTACTGAACAGGGTGGATCGGACATAAAGAATAAACATTCGATGAGACACGAATTCATATTCCCTTTCCTTCGAGAAGCCTGTTTCAGTATGACAGCTGCTCTACGGAAGCCGACCTTTGAAGAAGATAATATAGTTGTTATGCCTAACTGGTGGACCTTCAACTTTATTTACAAAAACTTAACACATTGTTTTAATTCGATCAAAAGTTCATTCCATGAAGAAAAAAATGATTTAAAACGATTTTTTAAAGCTATCAAATGATTGTGAAACCAAAGTAAAATAAAAACTTGAAAAGAAAAAAAATGAATTTCGCCAATTAGGCAATTTAACCGAAGCTGCACAACATATTCGTAGTCCTTACTTTCGCCTCAACACCTGGCACTATCAATCAGGAGAGTAGATGCAATAGAAAGCAACGGAAATTAAGATGAAAGAAATACCAATGAAACACTCGTAATAATTGGAAAAATCGCATTGAATGTTTTTGGTCAATTGGAGTAATAAAAACAGTTGAACATATAATGTTATTCCCAGTGTTAATGATATCAAAGATCATTTATTCAGTTACTGACAATCCCAAAAACCATGAAAAATAATCATTACACAATTTACTGTGGTATACATGGTCTGAAATCGGATGAACGAGAATAAAATAGGGCTTTATATTCGGAGGCGGTAGATCGTTAAAGGGAAGTAACTCTATATACAAAAAATGAGTTACCTCCCTTGATCTCTCGGTGAATTTCGTTTTCGTGCAACAATGTAAATATTAATGTTGATATATTTTCAACAGTATCTAATAATAGTCTTTGGTCAAAGTTTGTTTCTTTTAATCATTCGAGTTATTATTCATTTGAAATTTCCTGTATCTAGCATTTTTTTCATAACATCCTCAATAAGTCTTTTGGTATTGATTGAAAAGAGTCGTACAGCGAGAGAAGAGTTTAAAAAATGGAAAGGAGAGTAGTTCCCATTCAGTGTGTGTGTGTGTGTGTGTGTATGTATGTGCGCGCGAGCGTGCATGCGTGTGCGTGTGTGCATGCATGCGTGTGTGCATGTGTGTGTGTGCATGTGTGTGTGTGTATGTGTGTGTGTGTGTGTGTGTGTGTATGTGTGTGTGTGCATGCGCCTGTGTAGAACAATACATCGAATTTTAAATCTATGAAAAAGCCAACTTTCCTAGTTGGTCTATGAATTGCACCCCTAGATGCAATAAGTTAATTTCATTGAGTACTTGTCGAGTTTTCGGTATCATGCAAAATTGACTGAGATGTCTGATCTGAGAAAGATTCAGCTGAGTCAACCTTCAGTCACATTTGTTGGCTCGAAAAGCATGCACTTCTCAAATAGAGAAAATGAATTACAAAATCTCTTCTTGCAAGGTGAAGGCCATCTATTTTTTAGTATCTCCAATTATTTAAGCTTTCAGGACTGATAAGATAATATTTTTTCATCATTTATAAAGGAAAAGTCGGACATTGAGCCAGTAAGATATATTATTTCATGAATCTATAATCAACAAAATTTACCATTTAAAAAAAAATACTTTTATAAATGCAATTCTCTTGACAATAAGACTTGTTTCCAAAATGTATTGTTGTTGTTGCTGTTGTCGTCGGCGGCTCCTTTGATTTCAGTTTATGCAAGTCATCCGGTGGAGACAGGATTTTTACACAATGGAAAATACAACACTTCCATAAACATAGTTCTACATGTACATAAAGTGATGTGTGCTGGGTATAGTACACACATTCATGTCGACAAGGAAATTTTAATATGATATGTGCAGTGAAGGTAAGAGCTATTTCTGTATTTTAGATATAGGAACGGTCCCAAAGACACTGAAGACGAGACTGGAGGAGTTCGGGATAAAAAAAAGGATTGAGGCTGTACAGACCACAGCACTGCAAGGAACCGCACGGATATTGGGGAAAATTCTAGAAAGATAAGGACTACAAGTCTAAATGTTAGCAGTAGCCTAACAGAGGAAGGAAAATGAAAGCAGAAATGTGAAACATGATGATGATAATAATGATAATTCATTGTTTTTTTTTTAAAGTCTTCAATGAACTCAATTTTCCAACAGGAATAGAAAGAGATATAATATTAAAGGAATCCTATCAAGGATCTCTGTGTAGATCGGCTTTCTTGCTGTCTTCATAAGAAGAAGTCAAGCGAAAAATCACCCTAGGATGGCAAGCCTTTGACAGAGTAAGTTCAACTTCAAAAAAAAAAAATACTCCATTAATCCTAAAAAGAAGGGTGTACAACCAATGTATCCTCCAAATAGTCACTTATGGAGCTGAAACATGGAACCTAACCAAGAGACAGATTCGCAAATTGAGAACTACGCAATGTGCACATGAAAGAATTATGCTCAATCACACATGGAGAGACAACGAGACAGCACAATCCGGGAGAAGACAGGGGTCGGGGATATCATAGAATCGATCAAAAAACTCGAATGGCAATGGACTAGCCATGTCGCAAGAATGGCAAATAACCGATGGACATCGCGACTCACGACATGGATCGGTGGTGGTGGTGGTGGTGGTGGTGGTGATGATGATGATGATGATGATGATGATGATGATGAGGAGGAGGAGGAGGAGGAGGAGTTCCTCATTTTCCCATACAGTTCTCCATGTCTAGAATGTTCTGTATTCAGTTCTGCGTGTGTCTAAAGGCAATCGTAAATATATAGCATTTTTGGTTTCATTGAACTGAAAAACAATCGGTTTTGCTGACTTAAAAATCATATAGAACACACGCAAGTAACACCAAGAAAATAGGTAAAATAAAGAGAATAATAAAAGACAGAAAAGACTGGGAAATTGTAAAAAATGTAAAGACAAAGAAAAGAGTAAACCCATTCATAGAATTTACTCAACGGAAAACATCATTACAATTTATTGATGTCCATAGAGTACTGAAGCCTTGACGTCATATTTCCATAGTTACTGGTCAGTGGATCCATACAGCCATTCAATTAAATGGAGTCGATATCTATATTTTCGTTGATAATTTTCTTTGAAGACGACTCGTAGTGAAAATCACTATAAATACAGTCATGTAGAATCATTTTATTATTGTGCTTGGATTATTCGAGGATATTTTCATTTTAGCACGGAAAATAAATTGTATAAAAGTCACATCAAGTATCGAAACAGATACGAGAGAAAGGTGTCTTTTGTTTTGTATGTATGTTTGTTTGTTTTTTAAAGAATATTACACAAACGATTATTTCCTTCGTTATTTATGACTAAATGGAACTGAAATCCGTTCGACTAATTACAAGGAGCGAGACTGACCGCCAGTGACACTGGGCACAACAGTATTTTGCTGTAAACAATTGACAGAGTGTCCTCAAACAACTGTGTTAAAGTGAAGAGAAAAATTCAAGGGATAGATGTTACACCTCGAAACTTTTTAAAAAAATATTCCTTGGACGTATTTCGATGCAGTTAGACGGGGGGGGGGGCAGCCATCTTTTTCAGAGAAAAATATTTGCGGAGGTTCGCACGGTTCATATAATTAGAATATGTATTCATAAAGTATTCTTTTGAAACTATCTCGACTTCCTTTTTTATAATTTATTTCTTAGGATTTTTTTCTGTAATAATATATAACAAAAACAAAGAGCTTTTTGATAACTTCAAGTCTAGAATTAGAGTTTTTTTGGGGTTTTTTTGTTTGAAGAGTAACAGATCTATTAAAACCAGAATGGTATACAAGGGGCAGAGAAATGTGGTAGAAATAGATAGAAGTAGATTAAATATCAGAAATTCCAATAGGATAGTTGTGGTCGGACTATGGAATAAATACTACACTAGAATAAATGGTTCAATAAACAGATGTGAATGATTTTTTAAAAAGTGTTTATTGCTCCACTGCAAATATTTAAGGGCCTAGATATTGTGTAAATATAATTGTTATGATGTCTGCTTGTATATACAAATTGCACAATATTTATGTTATGTCCGCTCTAACTATAAACTGGGCAGGTCGTCATGTGTCGAGAAATCGTTTAAATATTTACCTTATTAAAGAGGTTCACCTTTTCTTTTGAATTGGATCTTTAGAAAGCGATAAAATTTACAGCAAAGGTTTTCCGAATTATTATAGTACTCTGGAACGATTTAATAACGATTGAATATAGTTACGTTATTTCTACAACACTATTTTGAAGGCTCGTTCAAGCTTTGTTTGGTGCCTAAAAACCATTGTTACGTAAATCTGACGTCAGACTTCGGCACTCTGTTCTATAACCTGCATCTTTGGAATACCAAAGTAAAAAAAATTTTTCCACATGCATTAATGGAAAATTTTGAATGATGAAAATTGATAAGGAAGCAACGTAGCTAAGATAAAAAAAAATAAATTTAAAAAAAACTATGTATGCAGCCATAGAGTAAAATGGCAACAGATGTAAATGGTGTTCGAGTAAAACAGAAGAAGTGCAGAAAAATGAAGGAAAATAAGAAGTACACTAAGAACAAGACAGAAAGACGATAGAATGGCCAAACAGGTGAGAACAGAAAACGGGAGGATGAGCGTTGTTGGAATCAAACAAAATTTATGAGACAATAACAAGGGGGTTAACCCATACTTACTGAGTTATTTGTGCAGAGTTACGTCCCATATGCCGATATTCATTACCCGAGTTATACTCGTGAACAAAGTGTGTCCAATTATTTCTAGGTATAAAAAAACATCAAATGATTAACAAATTTTCCCGTTTGAATGTACACATAGTTCAAGGTTGTATCTAATTTGAATATCATTTCTATATCAATAACATTTAGTTGTGTTGAATCTGGTCTTAGATATTCAATGTTTACGTATATAAAATTTTCCCAAAATCTTGACTCAACGTGACAAATTATAAGCACGAAGTAACTCTTAAGTAAAGAAAAAAAAATAGTTGAGAAGACACATATACTTGATAGATATAGACACACAACTTGGCAGTTTGGTACACACACTGGACACAATGTCCATAAGTATTTCTTGGTACGCTCCGCGCCTACTTTCATACTCGGTGCGCATCCTCTTCACACATCTCCCTTCTTTCATCAACTTTTCTACTAACGTCTACACCAATTCCAGCAGGCGCCCATCTCTAACCCAAACCATCCAGATCCATAATTTCTACGAATAGTCGACCTTCCAACCTGAATATTTCTTATAACTTTTTACTTTTAAACCATCTTCATAACGTCAAATATGGAAGCTAACCAATTAACAATTATATTTAATGCTTTTTTTGTATATCATTTGAAAATAATCTGATAGAATTATAAGTATTTTTCGTTGCTCATTTTACACAATCATTAGAAAAAATAGATTTTTGTATTATCGAGCTGAAGATGCATGTCCCATTTAAAAATTATATACCCTGATTTAATACATTGATTCAATAACGACTCAAGATTTAATATAAGCATAAAGGTTCAGAGAAGATTCTTTATGTCTACTATATAACAATATGAACTGTAATATGATATTTTTTATTTTTCAAGTTAAATTTCATCATCATCTTCGGTCTTTTATCGTCTGTCGTTGGACATAGACCTTATCAAGGATCCGCCTCATCTCTCTGTCGCAGGCGTTGTGGGACCAGTACTTTCTGAATTTGTCTAGTTCGTCTCTCCATTTTGTATTCTGCTGGCCTCGGTTTCGCATGTGATCTCTGGGGATCCATGTTGTGATGTCCATTGGTTGTCTTTCATTCTTGCAACATGGCCCACCCATTGCCATTTAAGCTTTTTAATAGTTTCTATGATGTCTCAGACTCCTGTTTTTTTTCCTGATATACTGCGCTGTCTTGTGGTCTTTCCATGTGAGGTTGAACATAATTCTTTCATGCACGCGTTGCATGCTTCTCAGTTTGTGGGTCTGTCTTTTGGTTAGGTTCTATGTTTCAGCTTCATAAGTGACTATTGGTAGGATGCATTGGTTGTATACTCTTTTTTGGAATTAATGGGATCGTCTTGTTTTTGAAAGTTGAGCTTGCTCTACCGAAGGCTTGCCATCCTAAAATGATTCTTCACTTGAATTCTTCTTCTTTTGTGGGTTTCAGAGAGACACGTTGTCCTAGGAAGATATAGTGGTCGACTTTCTCTAGTTTTGCGTCTTTGATTTTGACAGTTGTGTTCTTATTCTCGGTAGGTTGCCCCAATATCGTATGTTTGAAAGCTCTGATTTTAGATGATGCACAAATATTTGTTTTCATTACAATCATTTTCGTTTTAACTGCAGTTTATATTTTAAAATGTCAACTGTTTGATATCTAGACATGTGCTGGGATCATTTTTTACCCTCCCAAGTAATTGTGTTTTAAAAATTGTAAGATTTATATAATTTGTAAATGGAACTTTTTCTGAATACTAGCGTATCAAAAACTCCTCAGCCCAAAGTAACTGAATGAAACACAATGCGAACACATTTGGGTTTTTTTTCCGAATTATCACGAAATTTTATTAAAAGAAGGAAGTAAAGATCGGAGGAATGAAAAAAGGGTCGACATATGCAGTATGGGCGACCAAATTTTCCAATCAGTCATATTGCTCTATGGGTGTTCACGTTCAATACGCCTAATTGTGATTCCTTGTCGTCTGGCATACTGGGCGAATTATTAACCCATGAATGGACGGCTGTTGTCACTCCTGATGACCTCCAGTATTTCATGTATACACAGTATTCTGTTAAGGTGTCGGGATCAGGGCTTCAGCCGAAGTGGTCTTCGTGATCTCTACCTCGGAAAACCGGCTTTACTCGTCAAGGAAGGAAATAGAACTTCCCGGTAATAGGTCCTTCGAAGTCCATGCCTAAATTCTCCCTTGGCCGTTTAGGCAGCTTACCGGGTTTCAGTGGTTATGTGTAGTACAAGTTCGTAGCTGCCAAACAAGCTCGAGATCTCCCGAGAACTCTCCCACCAACGTCCATTTTAGGGAATCAGACTGCTTCTTGTATATTGCTTAGTTTTCGTCAGACCTTGATTGCCTTCATTGGCTAATGCTATAATATCTGTTTGCATAGCCCTGGGAACGATGACCTGCAACAGGGAGCAACAGAGAGCTCGGCAAACACGTACCAAAAAGCCCGCATCGCCAGTCGCTCGGAGAGTCTTTATTATGTCGGCCTTCAACATGACAAGTGAGTCCGGTTATCAGTCTCTCGTTGCAGCATCAGAATCACGCTGTCATTTGTGATGATGGCGTTTATATAATACTCACTGTCGTCTTCTATTTCCGACCCCCTTTTTCGGCCTTCGTAAACGTACGGGGTGGTAGCAGGTGGCGGTACTTACTGGCATTATACGGACCGGCTTCATATTTCACCGTGAAGTCGAATCCCTGTAGCTTGGCACGATAGTTGTTGATTTGTGCTGGCCCGTAATGTAAAAGTAGCATTTGCGATTATCGTACAAGGACAGGAGAGGTTGATGATCAGAGATTAATTGAAATGGGATCCTGTTTTAAAATAGCTTGTTAGCTAATATCCTGGTCATGATCGCGAGACTTTCCCTTTCGATGGGTGAATAGTTTTTCTCGGTTAGTATAGTTGGCTGGTCTCCATTCGCTGGTTTTTGTGTCTCGTTGCATAACTGTGGCAGCCACACCTTCTGGGATTCTATAAACGACCAGTTGCGTTTCAAGTTAAGGAGAAAACGCACCCATTACCTTCTTACTTGACAGTGCAGCTTCAAGTCTTTGCACGGCTCGCTTACACGTCAGTCCATTTAAGTTTTCGCCTTTTTTCCTGTAGTGTACGTAACGATGCTGTCATGTCACTGGATATCTCCTAGCCCGATGAAGTAGGCGTTGTATTGGCTCATTTGCAAAAAAACTTTTTACCTCCCCAGTGAATTTAGGTATGGCTAGTGATCGCATCTACTTTGGCGGGATCTGCTGTCATTCCCTTTTCTGGGAAGACGTAGCGAAAATAGAGTACTTGCAGTTCGCTCCACACACATACAAATCTAAATATCTCCTCGCCTGTTTGCCGGATGAAGTAGGCGTTGTATTGGCTCGTTTGCAAAAGCTTCTCACCCACCTCCCTGTTGGATTTGGGTCTGACTAGTGGTTTGCTTCTGCTTTGGTGGGATCTGCCGTCATCCCCTTTTTCTGAAAAGACGAAGCTGAAATAGAACACTTACAGTTAGCTCTGCTCACACTTGTCTTTTCGTAAGGTGAACCCTTTCTTCGCTGGGTCTCTGCAGTATCTTGCAAAGATGCTCATATCTTACCTCATTCTTCTGCGGACGATGATGTCGTCTTTTATTTGGACGTGTCCAGGTAAATCATATATAGCAAGGTCTAGTTTTCCGTAGATCTCCTTGCTAGCAGTTGAGGCTCTTATTACCAGCCACTTTGCCCGAAAAATCTGGGTATGGAAATTTGTCAGATGGACTTTTTGCTATGGGATAGTTGATGGAAAGCATGATTAAAATAGTGTTTTGTATAACGTGTCGACCTGTTTAAGGAGTGGCGTAGCTTTTGCACCGATGGCATTGGGTGTACCTACGCTTGAAAGTTCTATGGGCATCTAGTATGTCAATCGTTAAACGAATGTTACAACCATTTCCCCATTTATCCTCGGTAATCGCAACATTCGATATCCATGCAAAATTTTCCTTAGAATCGAGGGACCCTTCAATGATGTAGTTGCAGAATCTCGTCCTAGACTTTGTCGACCTTCGTTCTGTAAGCTAACGGAGGGGGTCGATAACGTTACATCACCGGTGAAGTCACTCTCCCTTCACTCACATATTGAAGTCATTCTCCTTTCACTCACATATTGAAGTCAATCTCTTTTCACTCACATATTGAAGTCACTCTCTTTTCACTCACATATTGAAGTCACTCTCTTTTCACTCACATATTGAAATCACTCTCCTTTCACTCACATATTGAAGTCACTCTCCCTTCACTCACATATTGAAGTCATTCTCCTTTCACTCACATATTGAAGTCACTCTCTTTTCACTCACATATTGAAGTCACTCTCTTTTCACTCACATATTGAAGTCACTCTCTTTTCACTCACATATTGAAGTCACTCTCCTTTCACTCACATTGAAGTCACTCTCTTTTCACTCACATATTGAAGTCACTCTCCTTTCACTCACATATCGAAGTCACTCTCCCTTCACTCACATATTGAAGTCACTCTCTTTTCACTTATAAATTGAAGTCACTCTCTTTTCACTCACATATTGAAGTCACTCTCCTTTCACTCACATTGAAGTCACTCTCTTTTCACTCACATATCGAAGTCACTCTCCTTTCACTCACATTGAAGTCACTCTCTTTTCACTTATGAATTGAAGTCACTCTCTTTTCACTCACATATTGAAGTCACTCTCTTTTCACTCACATATTGAAGTCACTCTCTTTTCACTCACATATTGAAGACACTCTCTTTTCACTCACCTATTGAAGTCACTCTCTTTTCACTCACCTATTGAAGTCACTCTCTTTTCACTCACATATTGAAGTCACTCTCCTTTCCGTTGAAGGAGCCGACTCCGTGGAACATGTGGTCAAAATCAAAAGGACTTGTTCGGTAGTTTTACCCAACGCTGTGATGTTTATTGTGACAGTGTAATTCAATATCGCTGACAGAAGGCCAAGTGCATCAGCATCTTCCCCTCCACCCAACAGAGCTTTGGCATTGTTGTCTACCACATAAATCAAGGTATCATAGGTAGACAGTACTAATAATGACCTTAGTTGACTTTTTTATCGGTAGTAGCCGCTTAGTACCGTACAATGTGAATTTGATGTGGGTACGATATAAAGGCTGTCACATCGTAACGTATCAAACTCATTCATGCCGGTGAGAGTCTTTCGACAGCCGAAATCAGCGCGTTCCTGAATTTCTCTCCCATTAACAAAAACTTTTACGACTTCGTCGTCCTCCCAAACCAGTGATTACTCGCCCGATTTCGTTGTCAGAAGTATTACTATCACCAGCGTAGGAGTCGCTATTTTCATTGCAAATATCACCAGTTTCTTTGCTATTTTCATAGTAGACAATGCCAGTTCTTTCGCTATCTGCTATATTGAATACCACCCGTCGTTTGCAGCAGACTTTAGCCTCACGAGAAATGTCCATTTTCGTAGCAGGTCGCTCATTGTTTTAGATTTGGCAGGACATTAACCTTTGCTGCGTGCGTGTTCGTTCTCGTAACCGCATTCCTCATTGGGGGCCGCTGTCTGGTTAACTTTACAAGCCTTCTTCACTGAGCGTCCTGATTCAGTCGGTGACGCGTCTGTTGCTTGCTGAGCGGGAATTTCAAGGGTACAGCTTACCTTGAAAAGGGTCTCATAACCTGGGTACTCAACCAAGACTTTCTTTTGTAGACAGGAGCTGGCGGTTTGCATGGCGTTGACCTGCTTGCTCTATTAAGTCAGCGTGCTAATCAGAAATTTCTCACATCGCGGAGTCGTAACACCTCTCTTTTCTAGAGATGCTAAATGTTCGTGAAGATGTTGGGTTCTGTCGAGAAGCCGTTTCTCTTTGTTGAATTTAGTACAGATGTTACCTCTTCCGCAGTGTTGAGTTGATATGAGTTGATGATTTCGCCTCGTGGCCCAAAAATGTGTAGAAGTTCTTTCACAGTGATTTTTTTTTGTAGTGTACGGAGTTTGCCTGACATCTGTTATCAAGATGTAAGGCTATTTTGGTCATGTCCATAAGAAACAATGCTGGCAGCTGCACATGCTGTTAAAGAAGCTTAGGCATCTTCACTAGCTGAAATGGAAATTTCGAAATATGCCGACATCTGCTTCGGTAGCTTGCCCCAAGATCAGGCGATCTGTAGCCTTCGAAGATTAGGTAAAAAAAAAGTCTGAGTAAAGGAAGAGAGAAAAGGGACTGGTTTGGTCTTGGTCCAGCTGAGCATGTCAGGAACGTTTCAGGAATTGCGGATAATTCATCGCCAGAAATTCATAGTAAATAATTCATAGCAAACAATTGATAGCTGAATGTTTACATTTCATAGCCAACTTTTCATAGCCGTATACAATACATAGTTGGATAAATCTATGACAACATACCGCTGATCTGGTGTCGCTAATCTAACTATGATTGAGATATCTTCTATATAGCCCTAGAGAAGACCAGGCATTATTCTTACCACGCATTTTAAGCCCATCTCATGTTCTTCAACCGTAACAAGTGCTACTAGAAAGTAGTGGGGATATTTTTCACTTAGTGACTAGTATTTCGATTACACTTTCGAAAACAGGTATAAGTAATTAGTTTAGATATTTAATGGAGTCAGATAACTGTGATAATTAACCCAGCTAACCCGAAATAAACAACTTCATAACGCACAAGGAGCAAAAACGATAATTTCAATTATAGTGTTTTTGTTTACAGTTATAAACGTAAATATTGTGAAGACATTACAAACAAAATGAATTACAATTATTATCATTAAAATGCGTTATAGATAATATTCGCTAGGTTACTTATATTGTAAAAAAAGTGGCTCAGGAAAAGACGTGTTTTATTGGCTAATTGCAGGATATGCTCTGTACTACGTCCGCGTGTTTTCTTGGAAAGGGTGTGAGTTCTTTTGGAAATGACGGATGAGGATTTTTAAGTTTGATTGTTCAAAGTATGGAAGGTCGAAATCGGTGTAGTGTTTAGAGGAAATTCCGGATTCTGTTTATTGTCTGGTACCTAGTTCTTACGAATTACACTACAATATTTGTTTTCGAAAAAGAATCAATAGGCTGAACGAATAGTAATGCTCAGTGCGTTAACAGTAGTCAATATGAGTGTAAAAGAAGGAATATATCTTAAGTCTTCCTCTTCCACGCAAGTAGGCTTGGTAACAGGCTGGTGGCTACTGCAAAGTGTTAGTACATATGCAAATTTACAGCAAGTATAGTATTTAGAAATGAAGGGAAAATGCACGTACTAAAATTACAAGAAAGTGTTTTTGCCTGGTCTATACAAATATGAAGAAAATATTCTCATAATCTTCATGCGATTTGGAACCCAGTCAAAATAAGTCTTACTTCTCGATACTCGAAAACTGTTGTTCCAAATAAATTGTCATAAAATGTTTATTTGTGGGAAACTCTGTTCAAGTTAATTGTTAGTGGTTGTGACATTAATACATATCTTTCATTAGGATCGTTGTTCACGAGAATGCAGATACAGCTAACGAGACTGGGCGAGAGGGAGAGAGAGTAGAAAGACGAAACGGAACACCGTATACTTATAATGCTCAACTGTTATTGAAAAGAGATATATGTTTTCGTCAACGTATCGGTTGAACGGAAGATTCATTGCCAGAAATTCATAGCAAACGATTCGTAACAAGATCAAAAGCTGTACGTATACATTTCATAGCCAACCTTTCATGGCAGTATACAATACATAGCCGGATAAATCAATGGCTAGATCTCTTTGATCTGGGGTCGATAATCTAACTATGATTCAGGAAACTTTTGTATTACCATAGAGAAGGCTTTGGCGCCCCCTTCTTTAGTTAGATATCTCAAACGTCACTTCCGATGACAGCTCCCTATAAAAGCCCTGAACACACGTGTTCAATTGCTCTTTTGCCCCGGTGCTCCTGGCTGGTTACTATCTCCCCCCTCTCTCTCTCCCTCTCTCTTTTTCTCCTCTCTAAAATCGGTATCATTTCGCCGGCCTCCTGGCCGATCCGAATTTGACCGTTTTTTCCACCGTGACCAATCTCTGTTCTAAACGTTGCCT
This sequence comes from Thysanoteuthis rhombus, assembly GCA_963457665.1. Classification (NCBI taxonomy): domain Eukaryota; kingdom Metazoa; phylum Mollusca; class Cephalopoda; order Oegopsida; family Thysanoteuthidae; genus Thysanoteuthis; species Thysanoteuthis major. The sequence continues at coordinate 63,861,384 of OY735200.1, forward strand.
ATTTTGATTCACCGATCTCGAGGTATCTCACGTACGCACAGCTACTCAACCGTGTCCTCATCACTAGCTCAAAACGTGTATACACCTCTATCTCTCATGAATGAAAGGGAACCTCTTCACTACGTAAGTCAAGATTATCTGGCTTTTAATTCTCCTTACTTCGGGAACTGCACATGGACTAAACTCCATGCCTTTTCTGTGAACTACATGGTCCGTCCGTCATGTGTTTTACAGTGTCAGAAAATGCCCCCCAAAAGGTTCATACGTGATAGCAAATACGTCGCTCACAACTTCGCAATTAGGTATGCACAATGATACCAGGTCTCCATAATCATTCCTTGGTACACTGCAAGCCTTGTGAATTCACAGCAATTCAGGCACCTCCGCTCCCAACACACGACTACAGCTATCTTTTGCGTAGAGGCTATCTCCCATCTTTTCTCCTCTTCTCTTAAAACGATCGTGTCAATGTTTTCATTATATGTATTTCCATTTCAGTCCTGTAATGTCATAAATGATTATGTATTAAATAAACGTTTTATTTGTTCATCTAAATACTTGTATGTGTCGTCTTTACTCTGTTAAATCTCTGCATCCACAATCGTGCATATTGTCCCTGCTGTCATGCCGACTATACAACACCCTTCCTCCTGCAACATCTCCAATGATGTCCACGTGTGGGCCCACAAACACAGCGGGCAGCCATTCTTCAACGAGAACTACATAGAAGACCTAGAACCATGACACCAATAAGGCCAAGCATTATTCTAGCCACGCAATTCAAGTCCATCCTATCTTCCTCCACTGTAACACGTGCTGCCAGGAACCAGAGGAGACATTTTTCACTTAGTGACTATTTTGCTTACACTTTTCAAAACTATTATGAGTAATTAGTTTAGGTATTTGAAATAGTCAGATAATTGTAATAATTAACCAGACGAACCCGAGCTAATCAACTTTACAGCATACACGAAGCGATAAGAAATCTAATTAAAATGTTTTTATATACAATCATAATTGTAAATGTTGTGAGGACATCAGGAAGAAAATGAAGAATTACAATTGATATTATTAAATTGCATTACAGATAATATGAAGCAAATAAAAAGAATTATAGAATATTTTAGTTTTACAAATGAATTTAAACAATCCTGAATTAAAACCTTATCTATTGATGTAACCCAAAACCAGAAGAATTTATGAAGTGATTCTATGTAGCCAAATAGAGTAAATAATTCAAGTATCTTAAATCATTGTTTTTTAAGCACATTTTTTCGGTTCTCTGAGATTATAAACAAAAAAATAAATAACCCAAGTAACATGGTCATTAGCTGTATTACTGTGTATAATAGCAGACGTTACTTAATGTAGGTAAAACAAAGGAACAGTGCTATTGGAACGACAGAAAGATGAAGGGAACAGAGGAACGAATGCACGATAATGTTTACGCATTAATGAAATTCGAAGTCGTATACAAACATAGAAATAACGAGAGATATTCATTGTATTACAAAACTGAATGTATAAACGTCGCTAATATTCACTAATGATTGTAAAGTTATAAATAAGGTTTGAACGTCTTGCAAATGCCAAAAAAGTTACAGAATTCTAAGAAAAGATGAAAAGTCCCCGTAGTTCGTACGTAAATGTATGTGAGTGTCTTTTGATGGAAGATAAGTTAATGAGATGATTTTTTTATCGGAAGTAATAGGTGGATTGTATGTCATTTTCTGTCGACAGAGAAGATGAATTGGTATTATTTGCCTTCGGGGTGAAGTATATTATGAAGTATTGTTTGTGTGCGCGTGCACGTGTGTGTGTACGTGTGTGTGTGTACGTGTGTGTTGAGAAGCTGTCATCTCTACAGGTGGACGTAGGGAGAAGAAATTTTCGTTCAGGAAAAGTTGTGCTACGATTGTCTGATTGCGTGATATGCCCTGTACTACGTCCGCATGTGTTCTTGGAAAGGGCGTGGGGTTTTTTTTGGGGGGGGGGGGCGGATGGAGAGGGTGTGTGTTTTCCAGGGAAAGAACGATGTCAGATGAGAATTTTTACGTTTGATTGTTCGAAGTAAGAAAGGTTGTAATTGGTGCATTGTTTGGAGGAAATTCTGGATTTTGCTTATTGACAGATATCTATTGATCAATCCCACTACAATATTTTGTTTTTGAAAAAATCAATGGATAGTAATGTTCAGTAATTTAACAGAAGTATGTGAGAGAAGGAATATATGTTTAGTCCTCCTATAGCAAGCAAGTAGGTTTGGAAATGCCGAGGATAACAGGTTGGCAGCTACTGGAAAGTGTTGGTAAGTGTGCAAATTTACGGCAAGTATAGTACATGGAAATGAACTAAAATAACAAAAAAGTGCTTTTTTGACAACCAATACATGTATGGACACAATTATCGCATGATACTCTCCCTGCAATTTCCTGCATGTCACCTCTTGGAGATTCCAGCATGCTGTGAGGGAGGAGAATTGAGAGAGAAGAATGCAAATACCAAACAAAAGTACAAAAATCAGAAATACGTTGTGTAGAAAAATAATTTGTTTATTTTCGCTTTTTATAACCTGAGACCACTTGCTTGTTTACAATGACACAGAGCGCCCTATTCAGCATCTGTTCGATCTCTTGGCGTTGAAGGGGGGTGTGATTTGGCTGTCCTATCTGAGTGAGCTAGGTTGTTTGCTCGAATCGTAAAAAAGTGGCTAAGGAAAAGTTGTATTTTGATCAGCTAATTGCGTGGTATGTTCTGTACTACGTCCGCATGTGTTCTTGGAAAAAGTGTGCGTATTCTTGGAGAGGGCATATTTTTCCTTGGAAATGAACGATAACAGTTTGTTTGTTCAAAGTAAGAGAGGTCGTAATTGGTGCATTGTTTGGAGGAAATTCTGGATTCTGCTTATAAACAGATATGTAGGAGTTCCTACAAATTCCGCAACAATATTTTGTTTCTGAAAAAAAAAAAACATAAACATAAACAGGCCCAACGGACTGTCATGTTTAGTACGTTAACAGTAGTCAATACGTGTGTAAGTCTTCGTCTACCACGCAAGTAGGCTTGGTAACAGGTTGGTGGCTACTGTAAAGTGTTGGTACGTATGTAAAATTACAGCAAGTATAGAATTTAGAAATGAAGGAAGAATAGCAGTTCTAAAATAACAAGAAAGTGTTTTCAAAATACAAAGATCAGAAATACGTTGTGCAGAAAAAATACTTGGTTTATTTTTCTTCGCTTTTTGTAATCTGAGACTAATTTCTTGTTTTCGAAGACGCAGGAACGCCTTATTTAATATCTATTCGGTCTCCCTTTCTCCTCTGCCTAACTGCGCTATTCTATTGAACCCATCTTCTCTTTCCTAATATCGGTTGATATTCCACGACTATCCTGACTAAGATCGATCCGTCCCTTCTTTCTCTTGGCTAAATCTGGATATCTGCTGCATTCTGACCGCAAGGCGGACGGCTAGCGAAAACTTTCTTCGAATACCTGACTGCGTATGGATCGTCGAACTTATTGAAAATTCTATTCATTGTGCTGTCACATCCAATTAGGGTGGCGTTCTGCTTCCTTACCCACTTGAATGCAAAACTTACAACATCCTAGCCACCCAAGGATTTGAGATGCACACACGCAATCTATGTTAGTACGACATTGAATCTCACTATTTTGCTACGTTTCTTTGAAGAATATCCGAGGGAAAATGTAGAGAAGTTGATAATGATCATAGAAGCGGATAATTGTCGTGTTAACGGCAAGAAGACTGACAATAATAATGGTGTTAGAGATGTTAGCTGAACATGATGGCGCGTTGCAACGAGTCAAGTTAAATGTCGCTTTGTGGATCGGTTGAGGTTTTCAGTAGTTCAACTTTATTGATTTTGGGTGAGACCCCAACAAAAACTTCATTAAATTTGAATTTTTCTTATCGATGTGAATACATCATTTTTACTTTTGGGGTGCCATTTTTGATCTGCAACAAATAACAAAAACTATTTTGTCCTTCGGTCAAGAGAGGCTGAGGTGTTCACATCAGCGTACCAAATGCAGAAAGAGTCACATAGTGTAAATATAATCTATTGAAAGCAGTGTAACTTCAAACTTGGGCCCCAATCATCTTCAGTGGTTTGTTGATTGATTAAATAAACGATATTACTTCGGAATTCATACGAAGTTTATAAGTAGAATTCTGTACTTCTATATGAACATCTGACATTCTCTTGAGCGTTCACTGCAAATTCATAAAACGTTTTACCAAACACATCGTATGCAGAATACAAAGCCAAGATACCCAAGAATCACTGCTTCAGTTGTGAAAAGCTGTTGATAAATCCCTAGCTATTGAGGCAAGTGCTGAATTGGTGAAAAAAAATCAATGAAAATTCTTCAGTTTCAACTGTGACACAAAACAATTATCGACGAGATGAGACAACCAAACAAACCAAAGAAATTTAGAATCATGACGTTCGAACATTAGATTAAGAGGCCTAGAAATGGCTTTGTCAATTCATACTATAAACGCAGTGACAATCATCCACTTAAACAATGTCCTGCCTAAGGGAAAACATACACAAAATGCCACGAGCAAAATCAGATTGTCAATATGAAGCAAAGTGTGTCAGAATTAAGCGCCTTAGGGAAACAATAATCCATCACATCAATATTTATTTCTAGATGGTATCACTAAGGGAAATTAATGCAATAACATCGGACTGGAGAGCCAGAGTAGAAGATGGTGCATCGACTTCAAGCTTGATACTGCAGCACAGGCAAATATTATTCCAAATAACATTCTACGTTTATTCTGCACTGGTCCGTTACAGTCAACGTCCGACGGGAGAGCTATAGTTTACATAACATCCAACCAGAAGGTCTGATTAAGCTTAAATGCTCAGGCAATAACAAAGTTCCAAATCTTATATTTCAAGTTGCTAGTCTGAAAACATAGCCGATCCAAGGAGAAGATTGCGTAGAATTAGGGCCACTGAAAAGTAAATTCTGTGAACTTATCTCTAGATTATCATAGTGATGTCTTAAGGCCTTGGGAAGTTACCTGGTCAGTACTTGATCAAGTTGAAACCAAATGCTATGCCAGTTATTCATTCTGCACGAAGAATTCCATTTTCTATCTGTAATAAAATGGAAGCTGAACTTAATCGCATGGACCAGCCTGGTATCATTATCAAACAGTGTGAGCCTACAGCGTAGGTCAACTCAATGGTCACTGAAAGTGACAAGGCACCAATATGCATCGACCAGAGTGACCTCAACAAAGTTATGCGTGGACATCATCCGACAGTCACAGTCGAGGAAGTTGTCGTACAAATAGGCACTGGTAATAAGTCCACCAAACTAGATGAGCGACACAGCTACTGGTATATAGAACTGGACTATATACTATGAGCACTACGTTTAGCAAGTATCGCTTCGTTCATTTAGCATTTGGTTCATGTAGCTAAAGAGATATGTAACGAGCTTTGGAGAACACCGTTTGTGAAATTGATTACATGGAAGCCATCGTTGACGACAGATTAATACGGGGTAGTTCCGACAAAGAACACGATGAGTGAGTGGAAAGGTCTTTGACTTTGTTGCTCAAACAGGGCTTAAACGGAACCCTGACAAAGCAGTAATCGACAGAGATAAAGTCACCTATGTTGGTCACAAACTCACTTGCCAAGGTGTTGAACCAGACAAAAATGTGTTTGTGTAGTAGTTGATAAGCCACAATTTACAAACGAGCAAGAGATACTTAGATATTTGCGAATAGTCACGTATGTTGCGTTTAACAGCGCCATTACGCGATCTTACCAAAGATAACGTCGAATACACAGAGGGAGAGTTTCGATGAACCAAAAGAATTGATTGCAAGCGATCTGGCTTTAAAGCACTACGATGTCAAGACTCCATTCACACTCTTCGTAGACAGTTCAAAAGATGGTCTCGGTGCGTATAAAATATACGATGGTCATCCCATCGTGTCCGCATTACGTACGTTAAATGTGACCCAGAAAAACGGTAACTCCTAGTTTGAAAAAGAATCGTTAGCTATTGTCTTTGGGTGTAGACGTTTCTATGACTTTGTAAAGGAAAAGACTGTTGATCAAAACCGATCCCAAGCCGTTGGTGTCAATCTTCCAGAAGAATTTATGTCTTCTCACCCCGTGGGTTCTGAAAAAATGCACCTGCATAGATATGACTTCAATGTCACGTCCAAACTTGGGAAAGATTTATTCATATCCGATACGCTTAATGAGCACAACTCCCTATATGATGAATAGCTGGGTGTGAGCGTTATAAACTCCTTTCCAACGTCAACATCAAAATTGGAACGCTCACAGACAGCAACTCATCAAAGCGTTATTCTGACAACCCTACGTGACGCCGTATTAAATGGTTGGCAGGAATCAAGAAAGGTGCGTCCGTTACCAATGAAACCATGATGGGAGTTCTTTGACAACATTGTGTATCACGACCAACTAATCCTTTAAAATGACAGAGCGGTTGTCCCTGGATCACAGACTCGAAACAATGAACAAGATTCATGAATCTCATTAAAGTGTTGTGAGGGTTGGGTACGATTCGATGTGGCTGACGATGCAGCCGATTCGATGTGTAAACAAGTCGACGACATGTTCGTGAATAAAAAGCACGGACTTCGTTAAATATTGATGTTATCACAAAAAAAAAAAAAAAAAAAAACTGTGAGAACAGAGAGAGGAAAGACTGGATGAAAATTTAAATGTAAAAATTATTTATATAATCTGAATTAACGTTGATATATTTGTGTTTGAAAACTTGCCGCACACGAAAACCGTAAGCCATTGTATAGCAAATTTATGCGTAAAAGCTGTTTTGCAGTGTAAACAAAATTCTGAAATAGTTATATATCCGGTTTTATACAATGCATTGACATAATCTTACCGCATCTATGTATGGATTGGTTCATGTGCATTTATTTACGAAAATGCCGGTCTGCTTCCGGGCATAAATTACGAGAATTAGATAGGTTCAGAGATCATTGACTCTGCGATACCCACGATGGAGAGGTGTGGCGAATCTTGAGGAAGGTCTATGTCCAACGACGAACGATAAAAGACTGACGATGACGATGACGATGATGATGATGATTAAGATTCTAATACTTGCTGCCATTAGTATGACACTCGAGACTTAATCGTTCCCTCGGTTACTCTTTCGAGTAACGGTTAATAAGTTATGTGTCTGAGGGGTGAAGTCGAGTTCATCCTGCCCAGCCCAAAGCAGATTTCGAAGCTGAAGTTCGGGGATAAATTTTTTTTTTTTTTTTGGCAGTGGAAATTCGGCTATGTTCTCTTGGGTTAGCAGGATCACGTGAATATGCTCACACCCCTTGCACAGTAAAGTGGTCATTGTGGGAGCCAGTAACTGTCCACTCATTCAATACTAGACTCGTCACAAGCTATTATCACCTACATTGTCTATCGTCAAGTATACAGACTCACATTCGAGATATTAGGCTCTATTTCAAAACAAATTCAACTAATGAATTTTAAAAATCTATTGCTCTCCTCCCCACACACCCAATTACGTAACATTTATGTTATGTCAGTTGGTGTGTCCATTTACAGAAAAATCATCTGATGTTTGGTATGGGTATGCTGAGCGCCGAAGGCTACTAAAAATATATTATGACCAACACAACACTCATTTCGTTGGAACTAAACCGTGTACGAGGACAAGTGAGTAACAAAAACCTGGACACCAATGACTATCAAAGATAAAAGCGACGAGATCATATGTTGTTGAAACAACAGCAGAAAAGGAACATAGACGAAATCTACGACAATATGACTATTGAAAAAGGCTGATAATAAATTGAAACAGAGGACTGCACATCTACCTACCCGTGAAGAAGCGACTGTCCCCGGCATCGTTGGGCAGCCGCCTTCAAATGAGCCACGTCCAGAAGCTATTAAGACAATGACCATGAACGGTTGTGCAATTAACACACCAACAAGATACAGATCTGATTAAGTTCTAATACTGGCCAGAATAATGTCAATTACAGGAAGATGAGGGTAGTCTACCCCTATGATTGTTCGTGTCAAAAAAACATCTTATATATCAATGACATATATCCCATATCTTAGGATTTGAGTAATAAGATTGCTGGCAAGGTTACTGGAGTTGTCTGTCCGTAGAAAGGAAGATTCAAATAGTAAGTATCCACGATGGATAAGCGTTTGACAAGTGCAAATGGCCAACCGCAAAATACAAAACACATTCATTTGTTGTTCAGTTATCTGCATCCATATTAGTTCATATGATAAAAGGAAAAAAAATGAAGATCGAGTATCAGATTGCTAACCAAACAAATTATATATCAAAAGATAAGTAACATATATTTATAGAATGAGAAAATGGATGTTAACAAGGTTTTTATATGAGAGTTTGAAATACTTGTACAGTAGCTTAGATGAAATTTCAAGCTGAATTGTTCAAAATATAAGAAAAAGGTATGAAAATTAGCATATTGGTAGATTTTTTATGTTATATAATATGAAAACAAGGCACACATAACTTGATAAAAATTGCGACCGCCTCCATGATTTTAATATGGCCACCATAAAAACAAAGCTGTAGATTAATTGAAATTACAGCCAGACTCGTCCAGAATATGAAAAAAAAGTGTGAAAAATCATAAACTGGTAGTCAATAATACTTCATATAAAAGTAAGGTATACCCTATCTGACGAAAATTATGACTGCCATCATAATTTCAAAATGGCCGCCATTGAAAAATTCCCATATTTATTACCAAATTGTTTCAAATGTGAAAAATGATGAAAACTTGCATACTAGGAGATTTTTGTATGCTTATCCATATGAAAAGAGAAAACATCCGAACTGACAAAATTGCGACTGCCATCTTAATTTCAATATGGCCGATGTAGAAAAAAAATTGCAATATAGATGAATTGAAATTCCAACCAGAATCTTTCAAAATGTAACAAAGACTTCGAAACTTCTATACAGGTAGGTTTTTCAATGTTTTTTTTATATAAAAATAAGGTACACACGATCTGGCCAAAATTGTTGCCACTATCTCAATTGCAAAATAGCTACCATGGAGAAAAAAAACAAAAATCGCAGTATAGTGAGTTGAATACTTGAAATTTCAAGCAGGGGAGCTCAAAATATGGAAAAAGTGGGAAACCTTGCATACTGATGATTTCATAATGATAATAACAATAGTGATAATGCTGATATGGCTTCTCATTTAAAAAGAGAATAAACATGATCTGACAAAAATTGCCGCTGCCAACTCTTTTTCAAAATGCCGCCATAAAAAACATAATTTTCAGTATACATTAATTGTAATTTCAACCAGAATTGTTCAAAATGTGAAAAAGACTTGGAAACTTGCTTATTGGTAGATTTTCTGGTGCACTTTCGTATAAAAACAAGATACACACAATCCGACCAAAATTATGATCACAATCTTAATTTCAAAATGGCTAACATAAATCATGATAAGAATTGGTAATATAGTAGTATCTTAGGAATAATATTTTTCTAACCACTCAAAAAGTGGCCATTCTATTATTAGAAAACACGAACGAAGTAAGTTGTTATGGCCTAACACATTCCAAATCGAGCCAAATTCAAAATGGTGGATTTTGAGATTGGACTCCATGGGCCAAATTTTCGACGTCTCAGTGTATGGATATGTTATACATCATTTGAAAACTTTGTAAATGTTGAATAATATTCACTTCGTAACTGTAATAAAATCAACACTATTTGCGTTATTTGTGATCAAAGTTAGATCAAAATGGCTTCAGGAAATTGGACTGTGATTTTTAACTTGACTGAAAGTAAAGAAAATGACTCTAGTATGAAAATTATATATTCTGACACAAAATAACAATCATGTATAGAAAATGTAGGGATACTCATTCCCTGTATGAAGATACAGGAAACCATTATCAGGAAATGAATCAGCAGTTTCCTTTTATTTCCTTTATCTTTATAATCAGAAATCTGTAATAATTGAGATTCTAACTTGTTTGAGATTTAATCTTGTCAGATATTCAAACTTTTGAGACTTGAACTTTTTTAAGATTTGAACTTTTGAGAATTAAAATTTTCTGAAATTCAAACTTGTCACTATCATTATTGTCCCAATCAAGGTAAGGACACTCCTTGATAATCACGCTTTCTCTTATCCTATCTTTTATTCTATGCAGTATGCAAGTTTTATTCTACATTTATAAGGTTTGTTTTTATTCAGATATTTAATTGGCTTGACATGAACTAATCGTACTGTGTCATACACAGGTCATTTTGCTCCCAGCTAACCTTCCTATCTTTTCAGAGGGGGTACACATCTGTAGAAATAAGTAGTATGGAAATATTGAAGATATAAAATCTTTTTATCTGTAGGATTTGAATTCTCTTTCCTTCGGTAACTGCCCTCGGGCAAGCATATCCACAGGTATTGCTGCAACAGCAGCTGTATGCTACAATCTACCGAATGCAAGGGAAAAGGGTAGAACGGCTATGAAGAAATTCATTGCTGAGGGCCTTTCAGACACATCTTTTTATGACTCACTGAGGAGAAGGAAACTTGAAACTTTCATGGCCATGGACAAGTCTAAACAATACAAATGTAGGTATAAGATGGTTACAAAACAAGCAAATAATTAGGAAACTTTTTTGAAGCTTGTAACAATTGCTCAGAGGAGTTCTGTAGATCTAAATGAGCTCTTCAAATATCCACTTGGTCGACTGCCATTTACTCTTGCAGAACCTGACAGCATATTGGAGAGTACAGCTAAATCTTCTTTGATACAAAAGTTTGAGGGAGTTTCAAATCCGGTGGAAATCATTATTGATGATTATGCATTTATCAAGATGATGTGGCGTGCATCCGTCAGCTCAGAGTTTAGCAAAGTTTGCTGTTAATTTGCTTTTTCTGTTGCTGGCAATGAAGCCAACTGCATCGATAATTTGAAGAATATTTTCCAAATTCCATCAGATATGTTGAACAAGTAAGCAGGTCAACAAAAACAAGCTGGTCATGTTTATTGAAGATTGCTGGAGAAAGCATCCAAACTTCACAAAGTGGATGGGGCACTGATTGTCTCCGATGAGCGGAAAGCTTTCGAATTGTAGAAAGAAAATGATTTTCCAGAATTTCATTCAGATCACGAGGAGGCAGATGCTAGAATTATACTTCATGAAAACAGGCAAGTTTTAGCTTTCAGAAGGCAGTTTTGTTTATCCCAGACACAGACGTTTTCATCAAGGCATTGGCTCATTTTATCGTTGATTTACTATTCATGAAGAGAGTCATCAAAAATATAGCAGTATGCATGTTTTCCAGTCTTTTTTGACTCTCCAAGCAATTCTGATCGAAATATCAATTGTCATCCGTATCTTTTGAACGATACATCCTAGAATCAACATCTTGATATCGAGAGAATTATCCACATCACTTCTATTACATCTCACATCAATGAAAAGAACAACAAATCAACAAAATTCTCCTTAAATCTCTCATTGGCTTTCATACTTTTTTTTCTAAGTGTGACACTATCAGTTCATTTGCAGGCAAAGGAAAGATAAAACCATTTTGAGCTCAAGTACAGAAAATACAAAAGCATTTGCTCATCTTAGAGACATGTTCCGCGTTGACAATCATTTGTTTCGAGTTTTTGAAAGTTTTGTCTATCATCTATCATTTTTATAGGGAGAAAACACAAGTCATGTTTCCTATAGGTGTTGTCAGATAAAGCTTGTATTTTTTTCAGTCAAAGAGATGGGAAGATTTCCTCAGAGACACTTCCACAAAGAGAAGGGATGATTTCCTCTGAGACACTTCTATCATGTTGAAATGCATTGCAAGAACATTGTTCTCGAGCCAACTATCAAGCTGGAATCTGGCTCATGACACTTGAAAATTTCATAAAGACTTCTGCTCTTGATGGACACGGATGAATAATCAATGACGGCCAGCTTGACACTATTTAAGTGACATGTAAACGTGCTCTTGATGAGGTATTCGTTCTTATTTCCTGTTCATGTAAAAAATGCGAATGGAAGTTGCTCGGATACTCAGCATAGATTACTAACTACAGATGGTTGTCAATGTTTGCATTATGGAAACATTTCAGAAGATATGTTGCCTGATGACACAGATGTTTTCGATCTTGACATTGACAATGATATGAGTGAGGGCATCACTGACGACGATTTTATGATCAACGATTATTCCGTAATATTTGTTTGTTTCTTAACAATGAGTACATGAAAGTATCCAATCGAATCTAAATTGGTTCTGACTTACATAAATTATCAAAGTACAACTGCCCATTCATCAAGAAAAATTTTATTTTGCCAAATTCTCCATATTTCGAACACACCTGGTTGAAACTATAATCGATATTGTTTGTTTTGATGGTGGCCGTTTAGAAATCAAGATGGCGGCAGTTTTTGTCGGATAGTGTTTATCCTGTTTTTAAATGGAATAGCATAAGAATTTACCTGTATTCAATTTTCCACACTTTTTTTTCACATTTCGAACAATTCTGGCTGAGTTCTCAACTAATCTACATTGCAAATCTATTGTGGCCGTTTCGAAATTAAGTTGGCCATAATCATGCGTATTTTGTGGAGGATCATCAAAGATCTAGCAGTATGCAAGTTTTCCAGTCATTTTGAATCTCCAAGCTATCCCGATCGGAATATCAATTGTCACCCGTATCTTTATAACGATACATCCTAGAATCAACATCTTGGTATCTAAATCTACAGGTTTGATGTCAAAATGACATTACAAATAATAAAACACACAATTGTACATTTCATTAGAACATATTGTCCAACAAAGAAAGGGTATTTTTATGTTTTAACCTTGCATAAGAATATTTTTTTAAAAATCAGACTGGCCACAGATATTGTTTACATACTTAGCTTCATAAAACCATCAGCTGACCAGCTGAGAGACTGGAGCAATTTTCAGTTGTGAGTATGGTGAACATACCTCTCGATAACAAAAATATGATGAGCAAATCTCTTAATCAACTCAATTAGGCAATATTGACCAAAATTTGAAATATTGTATAAAATCTAGAAGAACCCGACTTTTTTGTGAACAGAGTTAACACACAAACACACACATACACACACACACACACACACATACACACACGTGCATATATATATATATATATATATATATATATATATATATATATATATATATATATATATATATATATATCATCACCTTGAATTGTACGAATGACAGCAATGGAGGAATGAAGTTACTTAGTCAGGGATGCTTTAATTGCAGTACTAAAACAATGACTGATTTACAATATCAACATTGGTCTCAAGTGACAGACACTGTATATACCTCTTGGAAAGCCTCTGTACCGGTGACATGCACGTCAAACCAAGAATCAAAGATGTTTATTTTGGGGGCTGCGAGCAACAATCGAAGCAATAACATAGTAGCAGTGACATTTTTAGACAACAGAAAAAATGATAAGGGAGAGAGTGGGAGTTATATTCTATGGTCATCAGTTATGGTCATTTGATTCTACGGACAGCTAGAGGGAGGGGAGAGATAAATATCACAATCTATTTGACGTCAAGGCCCAAACGAGGGGAGGGGCTGCAAGCTGACGTCTCACTCCTTCGAGGTCGAAATCACAAATGACTTTTTGAAAGTATTTTAAAAAATTACGCCGAGAAGAACCTGCGCTTCTATTGGCTAGTCAGGGTCATGTGATATATTCTTCCGGCTTGTATCAATATTCCATCTTTCTTGCGTAAAAATCTGTCCATCATTTTGTTCCTTGGAAAAGTCAGAACATAAAAATTCGAACCCAGATAACGACACAACCTCTCCGTCAGGGCCAACGCCCTGCCCATACAGATCCTGGCTGATAACTTCACACTGGGAAGCAGTGTCCGTATCCAGTTCAGTGATAATTAAAAGCAGTAAAAAATGTAATGACTTTTAATCAATTAATTCTTCACCCTTTCCTATAATCCTTCTGTTATGTTCTAGATAAGTCCAAATCTATCAGTTGACTCTTTGAATTTGAAGAAGAAAGACCTCTTTTCGTGTCTCCCATGAAAGTAACAAAGATTGAGTTATTGAAAGGCGAATTCTACTTTATTGAGGACTCATTTCTTTAAAAGAAAAGATGCAGAAGTACAATATTTTAGATACTGAGGTGCTAAGGTCCCCTAAGGAGACCAACAATCTAACCACTTGAAGTTATATAATCTTTGCCGAAATGATACTTCAGAGACGTTGTAAAATCTAAAAGAAAGGATGCCATATAATTTGCTTGGCAAAGCTACAAACGGATAGAACTTGTAAGGAATAAGAATACGGAGAATTCTTAAATTGATCTTCCATCAAAGGTGGCAATTAATTGGCAAAGCTTCCTTCACGGAAGTGAGAACATAACAGAGCTCTTTCACATGTTGGCAAAAGTAATCACAAGCAGTGATTTCAATTGCAAAGAGGTTTACAACACTTATGATGATCGAGTACTGTCGTCACCAGTGAAATCTCTTTGAGCCTTGCTTACACAAAGAGGAAGACACGATGATAGTTCAGTATCTTTTGGATGTTTCACTTGAAGGACATAAAAATAGTAAGGAAAGAACACTAGATACAGATATGATGGTACTTATTGTTTTCATCCTGCATAATATTCCAGCAAATACATAGATATTCACAGAAGACAGTCAAGTGCACAGATCTTTGTTACTGCGAAGGCAGCTGTTTCCAAGACTAACGGCGTGTACGCACTAAAGCATATATATATATATATATATATATATATATATATATATATATATATATATATATATATATCGGGGAAGGAAATTCCATTAGCATGTGCTTGAATGAGAATCATCACATTTTTTTCAGTAACTTACCTAACAGATACGTAGCAAGATACACCGTTTGAAAGTTGAATTCTCTTTCAAACGATATATCGTGTCATTTGTACAAACATTGGCTTCCCTTACCTTAAACAACTTAGGGGGATCAAATTGGCAGCCATCCTGGAAAAATCAGTGGAAGTGTCAAGCGCAGAAAATGGAATTGGCGCATTGAGTTCAAACTCTGACAAGGGAATTTCACATTATGTTTCTTCCGTCTTATGCCGTCTCAATCAATTAGAACTACAAAATTTCGCCAGTTTTAAGATAAAAAAAAAACAAAAAAAACTTTCCAAGGTTTTAGAACTGGTGGGAGGTCTATTCACAATATCACTATAATGCGAAACTGTGCATTTATTTTCCGTTTATCACAGGAAATCACGGTTGTGAATTTTATCTTTCTCACACAGATTATGCCTGTTCAGCAGAATTTCTCTCTAAGATATCTGACTATGACCCGACACCACAACATGTTTTTCTTTGGGGGAAAAGCCCTAACCCTAAGCGTAACCGTTACCCATCCCAAGCCCGACGACAAAAGTAAAAACCAAAAGTAGCGCAAAGCAAACAATCGGAAAATTGGGGGGGGGGGGTCTCTCTCACACCCCGTCTATATCCCTATTTCCCTCTCTCCATATAAATGTAAACGTGTGTGTGTTTTAGGGTCTCTGCTTCAACGTAGCGTCACTCTTACCATTGAGCTAAACAGCCACCAGTAAAGCAAAGGCACTGATAACTGTTCTTACACAAATTCTCATCACGTTTATTCTCTGTCTATTCGTTTCTTTTTAACTCGACATTTACATGTTGAGAAATGGATATATATGATCTGACAGAATAATTATAAATTGCGTTATATTATACAGAAACTCTTATTTGAAATGATCACCTGTCGTTACACGGTTAATGTATCAATCGAACTACACAACGTAAATAGAATAAACAATTGAAGAAAATGGGACTGCTTCAGGAATCGATACCAGCTGGGTGCCTGGTGTTGCCCTGGGAGAAAGTAATCAGTACTGAAAGGTCATGTAGTAAACTCTAACACAGACGTTCTCAAAGTAGGGATCCTAACCCTAAAGTGGGTCGAAAATGCCAGAATTCACCTTATTTTAAATGTCAAAATTCACTTGAACCCTTGTTGACCTTTATAGATCATCAGAGATCAGTGCCATTTATCTTATGTCCATCTTGGGGTCAATTTACCCATGAACAAAAATCTGCACTCTCTAGAGTGCAGCCGTCTCCGTAATAATTAAAAATACCAAAATTGACTCGACCCTTCATTTGTCAACTGAGATAAGCATCACCTATTCAAAATTGCTGTTTGCTGGGGCCAACTTTTTATAAGTATATAAAACGTAAATTGTCTTAATTGACCAGATCCTAAATTGATCTTTAGTGATGATCAGAGGTCAATGGCACCTATCCTATGTTCATACTGTTATCAAGTAATGTCGGTACACAAATTTGGAGCCCGTAGGTGGCAGATGCCTCCATTGGATTTTAAAATGCCAAAATTGACCTGACTCCTAATTGATCTTTAAAGTTCATCAGATGTCATCGACACCTATCCAATGTTCGTCCTGTATCAAGTTGCTCAATTTTCAGCTTATAGGGTCTGTTTAGGAGTCTATGCAACATAAAGTTAGAAACAAACTAACAAACACACACATAAAAAATTAGAAAGCATTCGGAGAGTGCATACCCCTGCCAACAATTTTTAAATAGTTATGATGCAGGGGAGGTAACTGTAAAACTCCCCGATCCCCTAATTACCTCCTCTGCATTGTAACTATCAGAGAACTGTTGGCAGAGATATGCACTATCCGAGTACTCCCTAATTTCTTCTTTTTCATCTCATTCATCTTTCCTCTAAAATGTAATCAATTTCCTTGGCCTGCAAAAGTCCTAATGATTCATAACTAAATAATAATAGTATGGGGTCTGCTCGTGCTCACTCCAATAATCATGATGTGATTTCCATCTATAAATCCATCGATAGGTAGATATATCGCTTCTTATATTTTTGCAAATGTTCGAATAAATAAAAATAAAGTAAAAATAGCTGTGAAAAGTTTGTTTTTTTTAAATCAATAAATCATTCAACAAAAAATATAGCTATTTTCTGTTTATTTTTTCAATTCTCTATAAAAGACAAATAAATTGGTTTGAGATTCTTATTTTTTACGGAAATAGCTGAAAAAATAAGTGAAAAAACAAAAATAATTGTGCTTTCACTCAATATGTCTTTTACTTTAAATTAGTCAGTTTTGAGAAATAATGGCGTTTCATGTTACCGGATGGGGTTCTATGTATAATGTAACTCTTACTGTTAAGATACTACTAAATCGAATATTTCTCAGTGAATTTGTCAATTTTGAAGTTTTTAGAGGGGGTGGTTTAATCAAATTGTGAATTGTAAATAAACTCTCCTTTAAAACCTAAAAAGAACTGAAAAATCGTAGGATATAGGAATTTTATGATTAATTTATAGCTGGTACCAACATTGATGAACTAGGTTAGGAATCAATTTTTATTTAAAAAAAGAATGAACATTTCTTTTAAAAGTTTCCATTCCAATTTTCCCCAAAAAATTTCTTCTCGTGTGGTAAGTTTAGCATCATTATTAACGGATTGTTAATTAAAGTTGGACAATAATTCGTTCGTCACCGGTGTTAGTATTTTCTCAGCTGTTTATATTTTGCATGTGTGTGCGCGTATAAACGCCTTTTTAAAGTAAATCTTCTTTGTCTTTTATTCAAAAAAAAAATAAAATAAAATAAAAAATTAAAATTCTCATTTGAAATTTGACCTAATCTAATCAATTTCTACGAAGAAATATTTCTCGGATAATTAATTGTCCAAGCAAAACTGTTTGTTCAGCGGCAACTACTTAGTATTTAAAAGACAACAAGAGAACTGGAATTTACTTTCTCGTAATGGATATAGAACAAAGGACTTTAACGATTTATTCATAGCTGATTTTGATATTGCTAAACAAGGTTGGCAGTGAATTTTCTGTTATTTACGGCTATGAATTATTCGGGCTGAATTTTCGGGTATGAATTGTACATGGGGATGAATTGTTGGGGATGATTTGTTGGGAATTAACTCACTGTATACTCTAACAGTCATAAATGTGTTAAACTGATACCTTGACCATTTGATCTTTTGTTGGAATCTTGAAAGAATTTTTAAATTAAAACTTTCGAATAAATAGATTGATATAGACCATAATATAATAGTTCTGAACCAAGGGACATGTCCCCCATCCCAGGCAGAGCGTGAATAATATTAAAAAGAGGCACGAGCCTGCGGGGAAAAAAGTTAGAATTTCTCTTATTGTTTTGGACATTCTCTTGAGAGGTGTGTGCATAAAATCGTGTTGAACATATGGATTATAAATTTTTTTTTTCACGGATTTCGAACTAATCATTTACAAGAATATTGTGAAGGCGGGCGTGGGGACAAAGTCAAACTACTTAACAGGGGCGTGCTGGTAAAAAGATATAGAACCACAAGTATAATGTCGTTTTCGCGATTTCAGACACTGGCTGTGTGAGAGAAATCAGGCAAAACATTGTTCCAGACCCAACTCTAACGTACCAGATTTAAACACGGTGAGTGTTCGTTAAACGCACCCAAACTCATATCTCATCAGTCCTAAACTTTATGACCTCAATAAAATAACCTATAAACTTTTGCTAAGACCTTTAAAAAATAGATAATAGTGCATAAGGACTCAATTTAGTTTTTCTGTCACATGTCACGGGTATTTAATTTCTTTTAACCTCAAGATAAAATTTACTGATAAACTCTTAAAACACTTTAGACTGCAGAACTGAAAGATTCACTCATAGTAAGATCTTGAAAGTACAAAGTTTTCCCCAGAAATGTATGTCCAGTGCGTTCTGTGTATTAACGAGAGGTTAAAATTCAAGAAATTATCAAAAATTGTTATGAGAGCAGTTGTATTTATTGACATGTGCGGCCCAGGAGAGAACGATAAGCCACTGTACTCGTGTACACTCGATAGCATATTCGTAACTTATTGCTCAAGATAAAGTTACATTTCTGTACAGCTTAATATCATTTTCCAGTCATATTTTGATATATTTTTTTCTTCCAACTGAGCTACTTGAAAAGCTACCGGCTAATTCAGGCCAAGCTGTTATTTGTTATTTCATGGAGACGATAAAGTGATTTTCACAAAATAGCACAGATTACAAGATGACAACGAAATGTGAAAGATTCGAAATGGTTCAACAACAAACGGGGCACTCGACAATTCATAATTGATTAAATTATCTGTAAATGTATTAATAGTATTCAAATGATCTATTTTGATTATTATGTACGCAGGGATTCAATGTGTTCGAAAATATGTTTAATAGATTGCGTTTTATACACATTCATTTGGTTTTATGTTCTAAAAGTCTAGAAGGGATTCTGATCAACTTATTTATTTTATTAGATGAGGTACTGTGAATCCCTATTAATTATTTTTTTATCTCTATTTATCCTCATCTCAATTTCTGTTGCTGTGTATTGCAACTAAACTCAATCCAATTTCCCCTCGCCAGTGGGTAAATAAATAAAAGCATACATAGATTGGGCGTCAATCGAGCCACCCGCCGGCCCCAAAAAATCCAGTGTTTGATCCTTCCAGGGAACTGTTTCTTTATTCCGATCAGCGTTTATTTATTCACTGTCGAAGGGAAACCGACCTGAGATGAAAAGCAACAAAAATTGAGATGAAGGTAAAGAGTGTCAAAAAAAAATTTGATTATAACGACTAAAATGGATCATTTTGATATCTATTCATTTATTTATTTTTCTCATGGATGCAACGATTGGGACTTGACAGGTTTGTAGTACCTTTGAGTCATGCATTTTTAATTTAATAAATACCTCACCTTCAAAAGAAGAAAAAAAAATCAAGTAGGCAAGTTTTCGGTAGGGCAAGCCCAATGTTCAAGAACAAGAAAATCCCATCTAACCTAAAATGAAGTGTATACAGCCAATGCATCCTTCTGAAAGTCACCGATGGAGCTGAAACATGGAACCTAATCAAACTGATAACATTGCAAAGTGCACAGGAGAAAATCATACTCAACATTGCACGGTGAGATCATTAGGCGGTACAATAAATTAGAGAAAAAGCAGGAGTCAAGGATATCAAAGAATCCATTAGAAAATATTAGAAATGGGAATAGGCTGATCATGTTGCAAGAATATCATACAACCGCTGGACATCATGACAGACAACGTAGATAACATGTGCGAAACTGTGGCTGGTAAAATATGAGATGACGTGACGAATTAGACAAGTTCAGGAGGTTCTGGCTCGGCGGCGCCCATGATAGAGAGGTCTGGCGAATGTTCGGAGAGGTCTATGTGCAACGACGGACTCTAAAAGGCTGCTGTTGCTACCGCTGCTGCTGCTGCTGCTGATGATGAATTAGTGCATTACCTACACCTACGGCTCGACCCCCAACAGCTGCGGTCGTCTATTGGGGAATTAAGATAGAAACTGTCTACACCCTACTCCGTTGGGTGAAGGGTTCGATCAGACACCTCTATTTATCACCTTACGTTCTCCCTCTCTCCACTACCATGTTCCCTTCTCTCTTTCTTTTGAAGGAAAAGCTTTTTTTTTTAAAAGTGGGGATTTGGGTCAGTCGGGTATGCCACCGGGTGGCTTCATTGGGAATGGCCGACCGGCCCGGGTGACAACCTGTTAGTTAGTCACAGTTAGCCGTACCACAAGCGGTTACCACTAGCTTGTAAAATCCATCCTAAGTAGTTTTTATAATGGTATCTCCCGCTTGTTTATGCCTGTGTCTTTGCACAGGTAGGCCAATTACACACACACACACACAAAAAAAGGAACTCTATATAAAACATTTCATTGGGAATGATTTTCCTTCGTACATAATTGAAATCTCACCACTAGTCTTCGAAAATCACACCATATTGAGCAAAGTGGAACAGTTCAAATGAAATGCAACTGAACACGCTACCTCTCCCCCCCCCACTCCACTGACAGAAAAAGTAGAATATTTTGACCTTTGACCTCTGTGCAATTTGATCCTGACGAAATTGAAATTATCAGTATTTTTTCCTGTTATTTTGTGAATTGTTTTTGAGGAATCGTTTTCTGTTTTACTGTTGAATATTAATATTATTAACTGAAAGAAACAACGGATGATTTATAGTAAATTGATAAGCTCTTTAATCTTCGTAACGAAATCAGCATTGGAAGATTAGTATATTAATTGACCTTGTCCAACCAAATGAGAAGAAATTGCACATAATGGTTCGATGGAATTAGCATAAAGCAAATTTGTCACTTACTGGTTTCGAAAATCTTTGGATTGGTTTTGTAACATTTCCCACGGAGGTTGCTTGTCGCAGTTTTTTTTACCAGCTCTGACCTTGAAATATCGGGTAAAATATGTAAGGAATGAAAACTAAGAGAGAAAGGGAATACTTTTGGGTTGGTAGTACTGATTCTAGTTCTCTGGAAACCCTCATTTAAAAATGTTGCCGATATTACAACTCTTAATGTGGGGTTGAAATTCCGGCCGGCCTGTTTCA
This sequence comes from Thysanoteuthis rhombus, assembly GCA_963457665.1. NCBI lineage: Eukaryota > Metazoa > Mollusca > Cephalopoda > Oegopsida > Thysanoteuthidae > Thysanoteuthis > Thysanoteuthis major. The sequence continues at coordinate 63,882,951 of OY735200.1, forward strand.
TAATATCGGCCACCTGAAGTTTTAAGAGTTCAAGGACTTGAAACATTCAACAGGATAAATTTATTCTAGCAACCTGTAGAGGGGTTTTGTTTAATGGAAGTATTGTGATGTTTTCACTGTGATCGCTTGCATAGTGACACTCAGCCCTAATTCCTACACGGAAACATTTTCACTCTTTGGCGGTAAATGTTTTCGTACTACAAAGCGTGGCTTCAAAAATTAAAAACATTCAAATAAGTATCTACATAATCAATTTATTTCGATATTTTTCTTGAGATTTTTTTCACAAAATTCATAAAATCATCATTAAAAGGATATGCAGGGCGAGAACATTAACTTATACTAAATTTTGCCGATATTAGATCCACTCTATTTCTAAAATTTTAGGGGGAAAAGCTCCCCCTAAAAGATATCATCAGAAATTCAGTATATGGTTAGTAATACGAGACAATAAATTCAATTTTCTGAATTACACTTTTTTACAATCGTTACCTTCACAGAGGGAAACTTTTACAGTTCAACGATTTTTGTTGAATGAATCTAAGCAAACGATCACTGTTAATCGTTGTGATCACTGAGATCGAATTATACCGTTAAATAAGACCCCTCGACTGGCATCTGGAATAAATTATTCCTGTTAAAATTCTTCCGGTCCCCCAAACTTAGGGTGGCCGGTAATAGATGTAGGTCGATTATTGCCCCCGTACGGAAAATTTCATGTTAATTAAAAAATTGAAATAAAATACGAGAAATTGCCTAACGTCAAAACTAGAGCTCTCTTTACTTTTCTATCGTAACAAGAACGACAAGAATAGTTCTCACCAAAATATGGGTGTGGCTCGATGCGTAAAGATCACATTTTCTATTGTGATTTGAGTTCACGACCAACAGATTGCAAAAAGGCTGTCCTACAATCTGAGCTAACTTGATGAGTCTTATCGAAAGCTACCAGACAGATACACACAGGTTTATTTCATTCTAAAAGATTAATCAACTTATACAAAAAAAAAAAAAAAAATTCTCAATAAATCCGTCAAAATAAAGTCCCCAAAAGGTGACAACAGCTTTTCTTCAAAAAACTTTTTCAGGGGGGGGGGTCTAGTGGAGTACTGATACCAATTTTCAAGTTCGTAGACAAAACGGCATGGCCATAAGCGCTGGAACGCACAAGCATAAACTGAATAGCTAATATATATATATATATATATATATATATATATATATATATGTGTGTGTGTGTGTGTGTGTGTGTGTGTATATATATATATATATATATATCCCATCGCCGTTTTTTATGGTTACAGTTGTTCAATAAGATTGGCTAAACAAATTCAAGAGTAATACAAAGAAGGTTACGGAGGAAATACTCACCTCTCGTAAGGCCGCGTATCAAGACGAGAGACGGTTATGCCATCATGTTATTACTCGTTAAGACTTTCAAATACCTCAGGGAAACTTGTCACAGATTTGTGGAGATAGTGCCTAGTTATAGTTAGATTTTGATATTACAACTCCTTTTTTGACAAGTGGGGTTGGGGTCATTATTAAATTATTAATCTGCCGTAGATAAAAAATAAAAATACTAAATTAAAAATAGTCTCAGCAAATAAAATTTGAAATCCTGAGATGTATCATTGTTATCATACCATGAATTATTCAGACGAGTATTCTTATCTTCGTTGTTTTTTGTCACCATGCTTTCACCAATATGTTTTTTTGGGGGGATGTATTTTGCATGTTGCCAAGATTTTTTTTGCTGTTGGCTATTTCCTCAATAGAAGCAAATGATTGAATCATTCTCATGAGCTGAAAAACCTGTGCTACGGTGATATTTCCGGCTATTCCCTACAGAAGCCTATGATGGGATCTTTGATCCTAATGGGAAGCCAAAGCAGTTTTAAGGGTACCTTAATTTTATACATCTGGCAGTAATGTACCAATTGGGCTACGTGATGTTCATATACAGATAAACAGTATCAAAAATTTGATATTATATTGACGGATAGATTCACATTCAAATCATGTTTATCGGAGAGAGTGCGAAAGCAAGCCCCTAATCATTATTTTTTGTATCATATATATTTTTTTTCAATTACTTACATTCAAAAACGTTTCTATTAATAAACATCAGAAATATAGTAGCCTTGGGGTGTCCTTGAGTTATGCTTACACACACGCACCAACAAACTTCTGGTGAATAGTGAATTTGTTGGTAAGTGTAGAGAGAACCAGACATAAAATAAAGAACCAATTTAGCATAAAAATACGTAGATTTGGAATAAGTATTTCTTCCCAATTTTGCATCACCTAGGATTAGACGAAGATTTATTTCTCCATTAATAAGTAAGTATCTCATTGAGTACAAGTTGAGATACATGGACATTTTTTTACATCTTTTATGCGTTGAAATATTGACACAAGTGAAATAACAACCAAATTATAAGAACATTATCGCTCGAAGCGAAGTAGTAATTGATCGCTACTGGGGAGCCAAGGATAAAAAACAGATTTATTTTAAATCCCGAAAGCGTTCTGTGGTGAATAACTTGATCCTATAATGTAAATTTCACTTTAAGTACTTTAAGATCTATTTCTGTGTAAAACATAGTAACCCCCGGAACACCTTTCGTTAGCAGCCATAGAATTTTCGTAAAACTGACTTACATAACACACTTACATGAACACATAAATAATTATATTTAGAATTTCTGCATTTCAGGAGTTCCTTCTAAATATAACACCTTTATAATTATTCTAATTAAATATCCCTTCATTCATCAGGGTGTCTCTAAAATCCTTGCGCACTTTTAAAAAAATATTACTCAACTCATACAAAAATAGAGTAATATAGTATATTGCATATGAAAGCTTTAATTTAAAAGTTTTCGTCACAGCGAATTTTAATCCTCGATCTTCGATATAACCTCCATGATTCCCAATACATAGATCAAGCCGATTGGCAAACACAATGAAAACATAACTCAGTTGCTGCTCTGTGATTGTTTGAATTGCATTTGTAATCCTGGCTTTGAGGTCACCAGTTGTTTATTGAGCTTCTATGAGGTACATCTTTTCCATAATGTGTTACGAACTTTCTTCTCACAGCTGTTATCGATTTCAATTCTGCCAGCCACAATACGCAATTAACTTTTCCCTCGATAGTCTTAGCGCAATATTCATTTAACTACTTCATTAAAATCAGTATTAGTTGGGCTTTCACATGCTATTTACTGCATTATTTTAACATTATATATATATATATATATATATATATATATATATATATATATATATATATATATATATATATATATATATATATATATATATATGATAAAATTTACAAGGTGATTAACCCGGTCAATATCAATTTTTTGTTTTGACGTGCTCTTCAGTAACCTGCAATATGGTAATCACAAGAACAAAACATACTGCTGGTCATAGAAGAGTGTGTTAGGCACAAAATGCTGACATTCCCCGAGTAATAATCCTTGTAATTTTCATTTTATATATTAATAGTTCTACTCACCTTGTAGATACCAAGCACTGAGATTAAATATCAACAACAACTAAAAAAATGTTTATACTTCTCTTATGCATTCTTACAAATTGAAAAAAACCCAGCATGATATATATATATATATATATATATATATATATATATATATATATATATATATATATATATATATACTGCAGAATTCGTATAAGAGGGCGCTGCTGGTAGACCCATATTTAATACTGTGCCACTGATTCTAAATACTGACGTGTTGCCTCTTGACCAACGAGACTGTTCAATACGTACAGAATTACTAAGCGAATGGCGTCTTCGTTTCGGGCTTTTTATTTAATTACCGCCTCTCGGAATGGGAATAAAACTGGAGCAGGTCCAAACGTTAATGATTTACGCGACATCTGTTGATTCACAGGTTGATTTATCTTTATTGTTCTCTCCCGAATACACAAGGTCAGGGAGTACAATGTGAAGGAACGACCCCACCCTGCCACTGTTTTCCTCTTATTTGTAATCCACTTTGGTCATTGTTCTTTATCTCATCTTTTGTTTCCGAACGCAATCAAACAACTGTCAGGCTCGGCTCGTAAAAACACTGTTAGAAATTTACTTATGGGACAGAGGGGGAAAAAAAAAAGATCGATTTTAATATCCCAGAAGAGACGGAGCAAATGATTGAACAAAACAAGTTGGGACGCTGCTGTTGCTGTTGCTGCTGCTGCTACTGCTTATCATTATTATTATTATTATTATTATTATTATTATTATTATTATTATTATTATTATTAATCATGTTCACACCCGATGTCTGTTAGCCATCGTTGAAGATTAACGGACAGAAAAATCTTTCCAAGTCTCTAGCCATTTCTCTCGGCATTCCTGCAGTCAACAGCTGTGCTATGGATTGTACTCCCCCACCACCACCACACACACACTGTTACTTATGTCGTGTTTATTTTAGCTGTCAGTAACTGGAGGGTCGTTAGTCTCAAGATTGTTAGTATCAGATTTCTAGGATCCTCCTCAGTATTCTCGCAAACCCAGGCAGCGCTCAATCCTCCTTTTAATCTCCGACTCCTCTAATGTCTATTGATATAACCATGATCTTTACGTTGTAAATATTACTCATTGGACACATTCTGATACTTTTCCAGTTTTTTTTAGAATCTTTTTGCATTGATTCTGTGGTCCATAAAGCCAAGTCCTTGATTTGGCATACTCTCTTCTCCTTGTCCACAACTATCAGGTCCGGTTCTCCGCTTGGATAGGGTGGTTGGTTTCGATGTCAATGTACCAGAGTAATTTACGGCCTTTTCTTTCCAAAACAGTCTCTGGCTTGAGTTGGTACTATTTGTTTACATGCCCGAATCCTAACCGTTTGCATAGTTCCCAGTGTATGACCGTTTATACCCAGTCATTTCTGTTCTTGTGCCTCTTCTTGGCCAGTTTGCCACATACACTGGTTATGTGGCTTATGGTCTCACAGAGGCGGTATTTGCTGTTTTTTTGAGTTTGTCGATCTTTGTCTTGATGCATTTGTTCTGGGCTGTCATGATGAGGGATTCTGTTCCTCTCTTCAGGTGCCCTTTGCGTGACCATACCTATGATCTTTCGTCTGCGATATTTTTTTTTTCGGTCTTGAATTTTCCACGGAGTTTTTTCTGTCCCCATTTTTTTTCTTTTTTTTTTTTTCATTGCACAGTTTTCATGATATTTACCCTGCATGCCAACACATATTTTCAAATCCCGTTTTGGCTATCTGGAAACAGTCCTCTCGACTGATAACCCCTCAGCGTCTCTCTTTCTTCTTCACATACAATCTGTCTGAGTCATCTTTGGATGTAAAGCATTGTCCATTGATTGGAATTCGTTTGTTCATCAAAGAAATGGTCTTGGATATTTTTTTTCTGGTACTGCCCTTCTTCATCCGTTTTATTGGATTTCTGCTATACAGCTGAGTGTCTAATATCTTTTTTCATTCTCTTGAAGTATTTCTGGAATTTCCTTTCTTCTATTTTGTCTTTCCTTTCTTCCTGTTTTATCGAGTTACACCCGAGAACCCCTAGTTATTTGTATTGGGCCAGTTATTGCTATATTAATTTTGTTGTCCGGGAAATCGATTCTTTCCTCTGTCATAGGCCTTCCCATATGCTATATCAACAGCACATATTTTCCAATTTCGAATTTCATTCCATTTCGAGCTCTTTCTTGTTCTATGCAAATAGTTTCATGTCATCCATGGACATGAGGTTGAGAATTTTAGAGAATTGGTATCCTTTGCCGTTTTTCAAGATTCTGATTAATATATTATTGTTAGTACAAATAGTAGTTGGGATAGAGAGTCCGCCTGAAAAGAATCCTCTTCTTATAATTACTTTTGTCAAGTTTTCTCCAGGAGCTGTCATGTCTACTTCCCAATTTCATCAATCACATCGCCGATTCGCTAATTTTCCTGAGAAAGTTGAGTATCCCGCTATGTGGGATCATGTCGTATGATTTTTAGTTCTCAATTCATCCCGTTGCAACATTTCCTTCTCTCCCTTACTTCATTCAGAATCATCTGGTCAATATGGAGATTCGTGGAGATATATATTCTCTCAGCTTGTCAAAATTGTCCGCATTATTGGTAGGCATGTGATTGGTACATAGTTGATTATCAGATTCCCTTTTTCAGTGATCTTTTAAATGAGGGTTGTTCCGTCCCTGGTTATCCATTCTGGGACCTCGCCACTATCCAGTTAACTTTGACTCTGATGGATCAGTTTTTCATGTAGTGGGGTGAATTTCTCAAGCCAAGGACCGAGTGACTTGCTCTATCTTGCCCAGATTATCCTGAATGAACCAAAGGACCAAAGGACTTGCTCTAAATTGACTAGATGGCTCTGAAGATAACGAATAGGTAAAAAGCTTTCCTCCATGTTACTGACTGATTCTATTTTGTCAGATACAAATTGACAAGATACAGTGTTAGAGAACATCAAAGTCTCCTTTTCAACGATATATATTTATGAATCCACAAGACAGGGTATTATGCAGTACATATATACACATATTTCATGCCGGATAGATACACTATTGAAAGGGAAAGGAAGTTTCATCCCTGCGATATATACAAGTATATAACCCAATCGAGAAATAAAGCAGTAAATCTATAGACTGTGGACTATGAAGTACACATATACCGATATCCTCCTTGTTTCTTTTTTAATCTTCTTAATTTTTTCTCTTGATTGATTTGATGGCATCCCCTTTAGAAGATTAGCAAAGACAATCCCATTTTCGAAGAATCAGACCCATCGGTCGGACTCTCCTAACCAGGGTCCGGCCCCAAAACTGACCTGTATCTCATCACTACTTAAAGACTGATCTCCCTTTCTTTGCTTTGCTCCCCAGTCAACCAGAAGAGAGATGGGATGCTTTCAAACCTAGCCGTTATCTTCAGTGACCTAGGTTTAAACCTTCCGTCTTCTCTGGACCTTATTTTTTGGACGGATAACAGCCAATATTGGTAAATTAATTGAACCATTTCCGGCACTGTCTACCATTGTGGCATCACTTTGTACCCTCTTTATGTCACTCAGTTGGTCGTCTCTCCTTTCTTTTCCTTTTTTCTCAAATAGCTGTGAACTAAATAACCCATTTCCATTTAAGAATTCATAGCTCGTTTAACCTTAGAATTAACCTACAACTGACTGAATATTAGGACCTACCTATTATGCAACACTTGCTCAGGAACGGAGAAAATCGAGGTTGTTAAGGTCGTTTCCATAGAAGTGGGTACACTTGGAACCGTGTCAAAAGCACTAGAATCGAGAATCAGAAAATCGAGGAAAAGCTGTGTTTATCCAGGTGCTGGGATGTGCGGAAACATACAGAAAAGTTATGGATATTTTGGGAGACTTACTGTCACTAAATCTCCAGCGACAACCACCTGACAGCTGTATGTGAACGTGAAAATGCATTAATAATAATAATAATAATAATAATAATAATAATAATAATAATAATAATCAGCCTGAAAACCCGGAAGACCACCTTGAATCTCAACCATGCTGACAGGTCGTTAACATCGAGTCAATCAACATCAGACGTACGATCTTCCAAGGGGGCTCGCCATAACCACTGATCTCTTAACTTGCACAAGCACCACTGAGTGATCTTCTAAAACTACATTACGGATACATACCACAAAATAGCAAACTGAACCACCTGTTCAACGTAAACGACCTAAATACTTTTTCCAAGGACGACTATCAACAAAAGGGTTCACTCACCATTGTGAAGACATCTAGTGATTATATGGAGGGAGAGGATACACGGGAAGTACCCCCAAAGGATGAAAGAGGCAGACGTGGTTCAACAGGACGCACCCGTAGCTGAAGAGCACCGGTCTGAAAGGAGGGCCTGATCATCGCTATAACAAGACCAAAGCCTCGCTTTCAGATTTTGTTACTATCGCTTATTCAAAGATGGAACAGACCCACAATGGTGGATCTGTGGGAAGTGCTAGGAAGCTGTTGACCACATCATCTCAGGCTGCCTGGAAATTACAAAGACCGTGTACACCCACAGGCACAACAAGGCATTTACCTGCACTGGAATATCTGTAGGAATCAAAACGTCCGAAAGATATTATGAGCTCCAGCCGAACACCGCCACAACAATGTCGCCATCCTTTTCGATATGTCCGTCGAAAGTGACAGAGAAAGTAAGGACAGGTAAAAATAGCATATACTATCTGAGGAAAAAGATCCCCGTGAAAGTTACGAAGAAGCTGCTTGAGCACAAAGACCTGGAGATCGACATCAACAAGTTTTTTGGTATGAAGACTGACATCACACCAATGGACTCGTGAAGAAGGGGACAGAAAAGTTCACCAATCATATCCAAGGTAACATCAACATCTACACTGTCTAGAAGACTGCTCAGCCTGAAAGCCGGAAAGTACTGTCAATCAAGGGACAACTCCCTGCTATAGTGTCCAAAGCTTGGGCCTGGCTACACAGGATGCAAAATAAGGAACATGAAGAAAACTGATGTGACGACTACTACTACTACTACTACTACTACTACTACTACTACTAATAATAATAATAATAATAATAATAATAATAATAATAATAATAATAATAATTGCTATCACTTGATCTCCGGCGAGAGTGACGAAAAAGGTGCTAAAAAATCAACGGATTAATAATAACAACGATAGTAATAATAAACATGATTTGTTGTCAGTGCGCCTGTAACAACGAACAGGAAGAGAGGAAGGGAGTAAAACGAACATACAAATATAAATCTAGCTGTTCTGCTGTGTGTGCTTTAACTACAATTACTACTGCTACTGGGCAAAATGTATACAAGAATTTTAGTTCGACACCTTTCAAAGATACTGATAAATACCGCAGCTTTAGGTATTCATCATCATCATCATCAGTCTTTTAGCGTCCGTCGTTGGACATAGACCTTCCCCAGGATTTGCCACACTTCTTTATCATGGGCGTCACGGAGCTAGTACTTCCTGAACCTGTCTAGCTCGTCTCTCCATCTAACATTTTGCCGGCCTCGGTTGCGCATGTGGTCTCGTGGAATCCACGTTGTGAGTCGTGATGTCCATCGATTGTCTGCCATTCTTGCAACATGTTAGTAAAACAACGCGTATTTATTACTTCTACTACTACTATTACTACAAACAACAACAACAACAACAACAACAATAATAATAATAATAATAATAATAATAATAATAATAATAATGATAATAATAATAAAACTGGTAACAAGTGAATAAACCAGCTATTCTTCATGAGTGATCTTGAACTCTATGCAAAAAACAACTCTGAGCTAAGGGGAGCAGGGGCTGTTGTAGATTATTAAGAGGTTCGGTGATGATATAGAAATGAAATTTGGCCTCAATAAGTGTACAAAAGCAACTTTCAGGTGAGGAAAACGGTCAACAACAAAGGATATTTTCTTAGACCTGGAAAAAAAAATATTCAAAAACTTGAACAGATAGGTATCTATAGATACCTCAGAATTAATGAAGGCAACGGAATTCAACATGCATTCATAAAAGAAAGGAGTACTACAGAAGGGTTTGAGCTATCCTTAAAACTCAACTGAATTCTAAGAACTTTATTCAACACCATTTACTAGAACATAACTGACCTATGCAGAATAGACGTAAAGAAAAAGACACTTCTCACAAACAATAGAATGCACCACCGAAAAGCAGAGGTAGATCGACTCTACCTCTCCAGATAATAAGATGGTAGAGGTATTATCTGGTTAGAACTGTCATACAAAACCACAACTATTGGCCTATGCGCTTACCTGTAGACATGTCACGACTGGTTGTTGACTCTGATTAAAAGACATGAAATAACAAAAGGGCTTCACCCAGGTGTGAGGGAATCCTAGGCATTCTGAGAAGATGAGCTAGACATGACCGACATAATCCAACAAGCCCCTACACAAACTGCAACTAAGGTTGCAAAAATGGTAAAAACTAGAAATCGACAAGGGTTATCAATGTAAAAGGACACTGAGAATGTAAACCCTTGCATAGCCAATAGCCACTTTGCACCCAAGATGCAGATGTAGATAATACGAAAACCCATCAGTGGCTACGAAGGTCGGGGTTAAAACCCGAAACAGAGGGTTTCATCCTTGTGGCCGGAGACTAGGGCTTTCCAACCAGGAACTACCTAGCACACCTTATGAAACGGTGCTAAGCCTAACTACAGCTTCCGTGACAGCGTAGTTAAGACTATAGACCACATCATATCAAGATGTTCTTGCCTCCAATGAAGACTTAAGACGCGATAGAGTGGGTCAGTACATCCATTGGATAGTCTGTAAGCACTATGGCACACCACACAAACTACATAAAAAATATAAATAAAAACGCCCTAAATTTGTAATTGTATCATGATAATTAGTAAAATAAAAAAATGTTGTAAAATTTCTGATGTAAGAATCGTTCGTGTATACTATATAATCCCAGAGATATTAGAGTTTGAGACTAGCTTAGGCTGTGCGAAAGGGTATAATGCAATAATTTGCATAGGAAAGTTTTTAGGTTAAAATACACAGCGATTTTAAAATTTCGAAAATTTACTAATAAGTGGATTTTAATAAAATTTCATTTACATATGATTTTTTTTCTGAAAAGGTTGTTTTTTTAAGAAGAATTTCAAGACATATTTTTCAAGTCAATCATTCCCCCTTTTTAATTTTATGAAATCTCAATAAAAGATCTTTTAGACACCAAAAATATTTACATTTATAAGGATATGTCCCCAGAAAAATCAAATTTGTTGAAATTTCGTCCAAAACTTCAACATGGTCTGTAAAAATATATCCCGGATCGGAAAACTGCAATAAAACTAAAATGTTTTTGATTCAAATTTTTGCTGCATTTTAAAATCAAAATATAGGATAGACTTTTGGTCAGGAAAAAAAAAAAAACAGAAAAAATATTTTTAAGGTTTATTTTCAATTTTTCCATTTCATTGTTTGTGTGAAGCTACTTCTTAAATATCTTTGTTAAATGATAACGGTGTTTAAATAGTCGAGAAATGTAACGTTTACCAAATTCAATGGACATCTGTTTCAGAATATTGATTTTTCACGCACAGACGTTGTGCAATTCGGTTGTCTGGGAGGACACGAAAAAAAATTAAATTACATCTCATGTCAACCATGCATAGAACTTTAATAATTTTGATTGTTCACCCTCTTTAGTTTCAAAGGCCTTGGTTGATTTTATTAGATGAAGAAAAAATCAGATTCCAAAACAAATGTCTCAAGTGAGATATTTCATAAAATCAAAGAAACGGTGGGATTAGCTGACTTGACAGAAAATGTTTTTCTCAAATTTCTCTAACAAAATGCCCTTTTGATAAACAAACTTAGTAAGTGCTGAAAATTCTATTGAATTTTTGTCATTTTTGATTATCCATACTAACATTGCAAAATGGACGTGACTTGTAGACACGAGGAAAGAAAGCTGCAACGTAATAATAGTATTACTTGACATTTGAACTGTGTTGACAGGTAAACAGACAGCCACTATAAACAAATGTATGTTTTCGGTAGAAGGGAAGTCAATCATTTAATCAACTGATTTTCTTTGAATATGATTTCTCTGAGTTCTATTCTATTTTTGGAAGACATTTTAAAAACAAAGTTCAATTTTTCTGACGGCACATTCGTCAATCATGGCGGATTTTGTTGACAGAAACGTAAACACGATTTTAAAACAGTGTAGAACCCACTTTGAGAAAACAAAAGTGTTTTTCTATCTTACGACCAACGTCAACCAAAATTGAACCGTTAAAGAATATTTTTGATTGTTGAAAAACCGTCTCTCTGTTTCCATAGAAAGAGCGCACAATAGGGTTGGTTTAAAGTCCGTGAAGGCTTGCTGAAATGGCTTGACTGATGCATCCAAAACCATGAAGACAATTTCACATAGCAACCCGACCAATTGCTCTTGGAGTTTCTCCCTTTGCTTTTCGGATAGTTTACTCTTTCCCACACTCTCTTTTCAGCCACTTGTTGCAAGCAACCTTCAGTTGACACGTGATGTAGTCCTGACGCTTTTATAGAGTCCCATAGGAATTTTCTTTCCAGTTGACTAATAAATCCAATTAGATATGCTTCGGTGAGTATGAGTATCTTGGGTAGACATTTTAGATTCGTTGCAAAAACTTTTAGCACCATCTCTGCATAATGGTAGATTTTCACCATGATGTCTTAGTTAAAATGAAACGGCCAGAGAACTTCTGGAGATATTTCGTGGTTGCCGACACTTAGTCGAGAATTAAGGAGGACATTATTTATGGATCCTTTTAAAAGTTTTCTCAATTTTGTTATAGTTTATTGTGCTCCCTTCCACAAAATTTCATTAGAATTCATTGGGGTCTTCTGGAGATATCGTGTACATACAGAGAAGATATTGCATAGTCTACACAGGTAGTTACAATTCAAGGGAGATAATTGCGTATGGATCTTCTTCAAGACATAATCACTCCTTGCATGATCTAATGCCCATTCATCCACAAAATTTGATTGAAATTCATTTAGAAGATCGGAATATATCGTGTGGGCAGACAGAACATTTGAAGATATGTTGTGTTTGTGGACGGTTAGCTCGGATATAAAAGAGAAAATCGTGCATGGATAAGTTCCAAAATGTCCTGTCTTCTTTCGTAACCTACTGGCAAATCTTCCACAAAATTTTATTGAAATTCATTTAGAACTTCTGGGGATACGGAACAATAAGAACTAAATAAAACACTCCGATCTGAAATGTTGATACTGATGGAAAGGTGGGCAATAAGCCATGGAAGAAGTCGGGAAATTTTTGGAGCCAATCCATTCTCAATTATCTACTCTATGTCCAAACAAGCACAAAATATCTCCAAAAATTATCTGACAGTCCACGCGATATCTCTAAATGTTCTCGATGAATTTCAATCATATTTTGTGAAAGAATGGGTGATAGATTAAGCAACAAGTGATTCAATTCTAGAATGGATCTATGCTTAATTAACTTCCTTATATTCTAGCAATCTGTCCACGCAACAAAATATCTTCAACATTTCTCTTTCTGTCCACATGATATCCCCAAAGGTTCTTGATAAATACTTATTGAATCTCATGAAACCATGGGAAATAAACTATGATAAACTACGGAAATTTTCTTTAATAAATCTACGCACAACTAAATCCCTTTATGTCTTAGCTAAGTATAATATATCCTCAAAAGTTCTTTGTCTGTCAGCTCGATATCTCCAAATGTTCTCGGTGATTTTCAAATATTTTTTGTGGAACAGTAGGTAATAGATTAGGAAGGGGGTGGTTGAATTTTAGAGCTTATCCAAGAACAATTATCTCCCCTACATTGTATCTATCTGTCTCGAACACGAGATACCTTCAAGATTTCTCAGTCTGTACAGACGATCTCTCCAGAATAAGATGAAATTCGAAGGTTGGACAATAAACTACAAAAGTCATTAAATTTTTCAGTGGACTCATACACAATCACCTTCCTTGGCCTCAGCTAACTGTCCACGCCACACAATAGCTCCAAGGGTTCTTTGTCTGTCCACACAATTTTTCCAAAAGTGCTCGATGAATTTCAATTTGAAATTGTGTGAAAGGGCGAGCAATAGGCGACATAAGAAGCAATTAAACTTTTAAGAGGAATCATTAACAATTACTCCACCCCTACCCTTTCATATAGCTATCAGTCCACACAGATGTTTTATTTCAAAACAAAGGCTTGTGTCACTTGATAGTGAATAGCTAGAAATAATTTGCCCAGAGGCCTATCGTATCAACATTTCCAACCAACTATGTGCAATATGCCCATATCTAATGATTTATTTTACTAGAGCACCACAGCAAAAATTCATCATCATGAAAAATGGCGCAAAAATATTTTTGCAACTAATATAGAATGTCTGCCAAAGACGTTCTTATTCACCAAAGGTCTTGTAGCACATCCAATTTGTTTGTTTTTTTAGATCATTTTGAAACGAAAAATCAATAATTGTTCTAATTTACTACTAAGGATTAAAAAAATCCTTTTTGAAAAGTCTTTACATGATTTTATACAAAGAAATTATTCTCGTATTAAAAAGAGGAAGGGACATATCTTGTTACGATACGTTTTGAAAAAATCTTTCAAAAAGTGCCCGGGGGGACCCATAAATTACAAATGATTTTGAACGATTTAGAATTTAAGTTTTCAAATTAATGTAGAGAGCATGAACATGAGAAATTTTATCTATTAGCCGAAATTCCCTTAGATTTGAACTGCGAGGGGATGGTTATATTGTTACAGCTGAACTTATACATATTTTGGGAGTTCTTTAGAGTACAGAAGACTTGACGTCATGTTTTCATAGTTACTGGATCAATACAGCCACCCAGTTGCCTGAAAAGTGACGTCAATATCTATAAATTCATTAATAACATTCTTTTAAGATGGGATCAAGAGTATCTTACGTGGTGAAGATCATTATAAATACAGTCATGCAGAATCATTTCATTATTGAGGTGGGGTTATTCGCAGATATTTTCATTTTAGCATGAAAAATAAACTGTATCAAAGTCATATCAAGTATCGAGACAACAGAGGAAAAAGTGTCTTTTGCTTCGTATGCTTTTTTTCCGTAGGAATACTATTGCACAAACAATTATTTTCTTCCTCTTAGATACATCTTGAAAGAAGTGAAATCGGTTCGATTGATTGCGACTGACCGCTGTTGACACTGGTGAACAATAGATAGCGTATCTTCAAACAACGGTGTTAATTTTGCACGATAAACTTGCGAGGCCGTCATCAATCGTTAATAAGATGCATTTGCAAAATGAGATCAATAAAAGAAAAATTACGAGCAAAATGAGAAACTGTAGAGACTAGAAAAAAATAGGTTCAAAACTAATTGTTCCTTCTTATTCACAATGTTTATCTTGGAGAAATGAATAGAATACATTTTTATTTCATCAAACAATGACATTTTAATTGTAACATTTATAATTAGGACAACAATTGGTGAGGTGGGTACAAGTTAGGCCTCACAAGCAGTACTCACCTTTATATTATCATTTATACAGTATTTTTATTATTTCCAATCTAAAAAAATTGTGAATCTTTTGTATTAAAATTAAATCACAATATTTTCAAGAAATGACTCATGAGAACATGTTGTTTTGTACAATTTGATTATTTACTTATTACAATGTGTATTTTTAAAGTATTATTTTGGAACTATTTCCTCTTGAGTTTTCAAAATCTATTGGAATTTTCTCCTAATGATATGTAACGAAAAACAAAGTGCCTTTTCATAACTTTAACTCTAGTATTAAAGATTCTATTCTGTTTTAAAAGTGAAAAAAAATATCGAAGTCATCAGGGCGTTTTTGATTGATAAAAACTCGTTAAAGTTAAGCTATCTTACAATTTAATTTCCATGGACTCATTGTGAGTAAAAAAATCTTTTAGAAAGTCTCAAAGACGAACAACAAACATGCCAGAATCAAAAAGTAAAAGACGAGTAAGTGAGTTAGTATCAAAATTTAAACAGTAAAAGTTTTGATCGTAAAAGTGGGTTGAAGGAGTTTGAATTAATATCATTGAAGAAGATAGGAGCGATCGGGGAGACTTGATTAAAGTGTTTGAGATTATACGTAGTTTAGAATTTATACCCAAATAAAATTTTCACTAGAATAGAGTAAGGGACAGAGGGGCCAGAAATATATGGTAGAAGTAAATAGAAGGTAAAATATCAGAAATTCCAATATGATAGTCATGGTCGCACTATGGAATAGATACTACACTGGAGTAATAGGTGATATCAGATGTGAATGATTCAAAAAAGAGAAAAAGAAGAATCATGTTTATTACTCCACTGCAAATGTTCAAGGCCCTAGATATTGTGTAAATATGATTGTTGTGATGTCTGCTTGTATATACAAATTGCACACTATTTATATTATGACCGCTCCAACTATAAACTACGCAGGCCGTCATGTGTCAAGAAATCGTTCAAATATCTACCCAATTAAAGAAGTCCATATTCTCTTTTGAATCTGATTTTTAGGTAATGGCTTTCCAATTAATGACTGCTCTTCGGAACGACTTTTTAACGAAATACATAGTCAGCTGAATGCTATCGACGCTATTTTGAAGGTTCGTTAGAGTTTTGTTTGCACACTGAAAAACGTTGTTATGGGAACCTGACGTCAGACATCGGCACTCTTTTTTCTATGCAAGTTGAAATGTGAAAAGTTTACAATTTGATAAAATCAAGTTCCACGGAGATCGATTGAATGAATGATTTTGCTAATAAAAAGAAACCCCCATAAGATTTTTAGATATTTCTCCACTGTAAATTACATCAGAATTTGTCCGAAAACGTCTAGTGTGAGTGATCAACTCCTATAAACATTCATACTGGACAATGTTTTTGAAAGTGAAAGATTAACTAATCACATTTTAAAGGACATAGTTTATAACTTTTCTCAAGCTGATAAAGATTGTATATACATGATTATCCATTGATTGAAACGCACTGTTCTGAAGTCAATTTTAATCCTGTTTTATTTTTACTTCTTGATGATAGACGTATGTTCCATTGTACACGAGATCTGTCCGAAAAGTATGCAGCCATTTTGAATAGCTTTCGAACTGGTCTCGCAGCCTTGATAACCAACCAGAGATGACCTTACTGCGGAGGTCTGAGCAAACATTCTCTCGTGGAGTAACCTAATCGGCAGTGAGACGTCATTGCATGAGCTTTTGTACTGTGTGACGAATGCATTCACAATGACCGAGCCTGGCCACGTAGCGTTTAAGAGTTTTTAGCGAAACAGCGCATCATCCAGATCTGTTAGCACTCATACAGTCCATATTTTGCTCCCCTGCGAGTTCTGGCTTTTCGTCGTTGAAAGCGGAGAGATTTAAGACTATAGAGATTCAGAAGGACGTGACGAAGCAGCTGATGGTAATACAGACAGAGAACTTTCCTTACTATCTCGAGAAGTAAGAAGGAACTCTTAGTCTGCGTTATGTCTTCAAAGGAATACTTTGAAGGGAACTAAAGCATCATTGCCCTAGGTTGGCTATTTTCCGTTAATACCAAATGGCTGGATAATTTCCAGACAGACATCGTGAATATGCCCATCCTCTTTGACTGAAGCAAGTTCAGTAAGCAAAGTAACTTTTGAACGTGATTTTTAGCAACGTTTACTGTCATCGTAAAAAGTCAGCTATCTGCGGTTAGAACATCTATTAAATAGTGATACTTCCTGAAAAAAGTCAGATAGATTGATTGAAAGGCAGACATGGAAAGAGATATAGGTATGTAAACATCAAAATAATCGATGTATCATTTTTTTAGAAAAATATAAAAAAATTCAGATAATTATTAATTCCTTTTTGCTTGGGGGAATTTCTTTTTAGGCCTCTTAATTGAAGAAGTTAAGTTGGCAGTAAAAAAAGAAAGGTAAGATTAATGTTAATAAAAAGAGTGCAATGAGATAATAATTGTATGCATTGTGTCACAGCTACTACCATGACAATGAGTCACTTTTGATTGGGCGGGAAAAGTGACGTGTAACATAGGATTCTGATTCAACTCTCAATTGTACATTTAATATCGCTTCCTTTTTTCACTCGATCATCAATGTAAGTGAGAAGGCTACACGAATTTAAGAATTCCAGGTATCCATAACAAACCACGAGAAATGGACCCGACCTTAAGATAAGAGAAAGATTAAAAGGAAGAATAACGATTTGATATTTATACAGACATGTTGATATTTAGAAAGACAAACACTTATGTACGTAAAAATATTTACTTAAGTATACGACACAAGGTAATACAGATGTCTGAATATGAGGTTAAAATAAATATTTACCATAAAAATCGCAGTGCTGTGCGCGTGTAGGCATATTTGTGTGTTTGTTTCTGGCAATTCGAAACGGCCAAAACAATTTTGTTTGTTCAGAAATTTAGATAAGGCATAGTTCTTGGT
Source organism: Thysanoteuthis rhombus (assembly GCA_963457665.1). NCBI lineage: Eukaryota > Metazoa > Mollusca > Cephalopoda > Oegopsida > Thysanoteuthidae > Thysanoteuthis > Thysanoteuthis major. The sequence goes on from OY735200.1 coordinate 63,901,015, forward strand.
ATAATACTAGTTCAAAATTACCGAAACTAAATTTAATGATTCATATCTTCATCTCGTTTCTAACACCTCGAGAACCAACGCATGCAAGTACAATGAGAATACCTGAGAAACAAGATAGCATCACTGGAAAACAGATTTTAGTTACATCTGTAAGTGAAAGACAAGATGTAGATTGGGAACGAATTTTTTAAAAAAAAGGGGGGTAAATTGTCATCCTTTGGTTGCTGAACGTATTGACCACATATAGGCTAAAACATTCTTCGGGCTTCCTCAGGTGTATTTAGAATCTTGTCTTTGGAATCCACTTAATAGAGACAGGATATACTGTCCATAACTTTGAGAAGAGTCATTAATGTTCTTAATTTCCTTCATTAATTTGAATCTTTTCTTTGTGTTTTCAACGTTTCTGTTGCTCTGTTCCCCGGCCCCCGTCAGAGATACAATCCATAAGGAAAAACGTATTTCTCTAGAAAAATGGTGATAGGAAAAAAAGGTCGGGGGCGGGGAAGACAGTCATTAATGTATTATCTGGATCAGTCCATTTCATTCAATTTGAAAAGACCGGATATAATGCAAAGTTTTATTTAGTCACTCTAGAGAGACCGTCACATGACCAATGTACCGTGCCGTGTCGGAGGTGATCAACTGAAAATTGGGAAAAGGGGAAATCAATGAGTAAGCCTCATTTGTCGCCTTTTGAAAGATCACTAAAAAGTTCAAGTTAAAAAAAAAAACGGAATAAATTTAGCATAGATTGACATTGTAAATTGACCTCCAGCTAAAAACTTATTTGGGGGTATTAGGCCTATTATCTTAAACTCCTCAGAGATATTTTTTCATTTCCGATCCTAGCTGTTCACTCACTACAGTAGATTGACGAAATAGTCAATAATAAAGTTTTATAAAACTCCATCTAACAGAAATGCGTAGTAACAAGCTTGGCTATGCTTGGCTCTCTTGCTTCATTAATATTAAAAAGATTAACAAAACAGAATGAATTTCTCCACACAATATTATTCCAAAACTTCATGTCCCATTTCACCTCTTTTATTAGTAGTTCCTGCAAAAAGATGCGAAGTGAATTCGTCATCAGGTTTAGCCAACGTCAATGTGTCACTGTTATTCGTGCATGACGTCACTGTTTTTTTGAATCATTGTCATTCTCATCTGACATCATGAAAATAAAGTCAAAACTTGTTTGTTGGATTTTGATAAAAGAGAGAAAGAAAACGTCTACTCAGACCAATGGTTAATTCGCCACTAGCCTTGGAAGCAAAGAAGGAAGGGAGACAGAAAAAAGCCTACTCAGCTTAATGATTAATCCGTGTTGCTCACTGATGGATTCGATCACCAAATCTACTGATTAGAAGCTGAACGTCTCAGATAACTATTTATTTGTAGTCATAAATGATATTGAATTGTTTATAACGTTTCGTTATTAATTGTTTTAATGACCTGATCTTTAGTAGCACGGTAGTTTTCGCCAAAAAGAATATATATATATATATATATATATATACACACACACACACACACACACACACACACACATATATATATATACATATATATACTTGTGATTATTATATTTTTCATAACAAAAATCCAATGTCTACAAAAAATAAAAGACCTTTCATAGGAATAGATATGCGAAAATTAATTTGTTATTGTTTTCGGCGAAAAAAATAGATTGTATTCTATTCATCGTATCGGAAAAATCCAACATTTTCGTTGACCTAGAGTTCAACAAAAAGATAATTGCTTTGCTGCTACTACCAGAACAGAAACAAAAACAAACATGGTGTGGGAGAGATCGAGATAAAGAATAAGTGTAAGATGGAGCTGGAACATAGAACCTAACCAAGAGACTGACCGTCAAACTGAGAACCATGCAACGTGCACATGCGAGAATCATGCTCAACATCATAGTATATTAGGTAAAAAAAAGAGAAGCCTGTGGCATCATAGACTCGATCAGGAAATTTGAATGGGTCGGTCATGTTGCAAGAATGGCGGACAATCGATGGATATCACAATTCACAACAAAGATCCCCGGAGATCAAACACGGTACCGAGGCTGGCAGAATATGAGATGCCGTGACGAACTGGACAGGTTCCGAAAATATTGGCTCCATGACGCCCACGATGGAAAGAAGTGGCAAATCTTGGGGGGGGGGGGTCTATGTATAACGACGGACGATAAAAGACTGATGATGATGATGATGATGATGATGATGATGATGATGATGATGATGATGATGATTAAACCAGAGGTCAGAGAAGCTGCAGCATTTAACTACGCTTCCATTCGGAAAAGGGGCGTGAATTTATCTCATAGTGAGCTTATTCTCCATTTGTGATCTGCGCTGTTTACTCCTAGTCGCAGATCGACGACCTGATAAAAGTTGCGATTAAAAGATAAAAATTAAAAATCAAGATGCAGGAAAATAGTAGTCAAAAATCAATAATAACAGTTTCCAATATATCATTTAATAAACAAAATGTTAAAAAGATTGATAGGTAGTCGATTGTTGTTACTTTTTAGTTGATACTTTAAGAGAATAGCTCATGTGATTATTTTTACTTATCGGAAGTAATCTTTTGTGCCGACTCAACACTCTTCATGGTCTGAACTGACCGAGAACAGTATCAAAATACAAAAGATGTCAACAGTACCAGATCTTATCAATTCGTTCTTGTGTCGGTGAAATGGGTATTTAGTTCATTGAGCTGGTAATTTTCCATTATTGACAAGACTTGATGTAACTCTTTTAACATCATCAAACATGATATTCCAAGCTTTTGCTGTTGACGGGAAGTTCTTTAGTAGTAAGCTCGTTCAAAATATACTAAGTAATGCAAACATCACTGAAAGTAACTATTTCTAAACTGACTTTCAGCGCACATTTATGTACGGACACATAACTCAACGCATCAACTTCTTGCACTGTCCCATGTAGAGACGCATGCGCAAAATCGACAAACTGAAACATGAAACACGTATTTTTTCAAAGAAGCTACCCTCAGTGTCATCTATCAAGATGAATTGACGGAGGTTGGTTTCAAGCATGTGATGTTTGTGCTATTTCAGCATAAGAAAAAATATGATCCTGATTTCTCTTCTTTTTTTTGTTTGATTCTCCCTCGCTTTGTTTGACTTAACATCACTTTTTTTTATCTCTGTAAAAAGAAAGTCCCAAGTTTATGGCACCATTTGTTTCTACGGACGATCCCATCGATATTCTTTGTGGGTTATTGGGAAGGACACGATTTTATATTGTTTTGCCTTGATAAAGATCAAATGAATTCATAAAGATTAAACAAAACTCCCAGGGTTTTTTTCTAAGAAAATCATGGATATAGTGCAAACCCCGGGAAATTGCTCTCATGATCATCATTATTCTTTGCAATGGGTTTTTTTTTTGGGGGGGGGATCATTGTAATGAAACAGCAAGATATATGTATTACACGCACATATATATATGTGTGTGTGTGTGTATGTGTATGTGTGTGTATGTGTGTTTGAGTGTGTTCATGTGAGTATATATACATATATATATATATATACATATATATATATATATATATATATATATATATATAGAGAGAGAGAGAGAGAGAGAGAGAGAGAGAGAGAGAGACTGTAGATAGATACTCATAAACTAAGTATATATGTATGTTTATGAAAATGACCATTGGAAGGTGAAGAGAAAAACTCAAGAGATATGTGTTGCATCTCACATTTTTTTAAATTATTCTTTGGGCATAATACGATGCATTTCGACGGGAACCAGTCAGCTTTTTCAGAGAAAATATTTGCAGAACACAGGAAATTTTGCTTTTTACGTTTTGATGCTGGGGCAAGAAATGGGGAAAATTCTGCATTGTGTGATTGTTTAGTAGGGGTGGGAGGTGAGGTGTGTGTATCTGGGTAGATGAGAGTAACATTTGATTTGAAATGAGATGGGTCTGTGAGAGGTGGGGGTCATAGGATGTTTGTTTCCTGCCTCTGTGGCATGTCTTTGATAAGAAGGGCAGTGAGAGGAGAGGAGAAGAGGGGGCTTATATGGTCATTTCTCAGGAGAGGTGCTTTTGTTTTTTATTATTTTTCCATTATAGGATGAAGAGGTGGTGTCAAGCATTTAATGGATAGGTGTTCTCTTCACTTACCAATTGTCATTTTCATCAAGATTCTGTCGGATCAATTCACATCCACAATGCAAAAATATGTGCAGGGAGAGAAACACACACACACACACACAAATACAAGCAATGAGGAGAAGAACAAGATTCATTTATCTTAATTAGAACAAACTCCTTTTTTCCTGTATTATTCTTGTTTTTTTTATAATGAGATACACGTATATAAATCTATAAGTTATATTATAAAAACATATAATATGCAATTTAACAAATACAACTGATCTTTAAAATAAAATATCTCAATCGATATCTGTGTAAATTCGAAGGAAATGAATGGAGAGAGCTCTATAGCTAATTATGTTATGGGATTGCCTAAATCATTTGTTCAGTTATTATCGCTAGATGGTATTAGGAAGTTTAGCTCTAACTTCATTAAAAAAAAGATTGCAGGCATAAAAAATACCAAAATTGGCGTGTTCAGGTCTAACATGAAAATAAGAGAAAATAATCAACATTTTCAGTGCATCATGGTTTTTATTTTCAGTAAGATGAAAATGCGACTCAAATGTAAAAAAATAAGTTCATTTAATGGAGAAAGTATTGTGAATGAGCGAATGTGTCAAAAATGGGTTATGAAGTATCGTGTTGGATATTTCTCGCTAAATGGTGTTCCACAGTTGAGTAGTCCAATTTGAGTTGATAGCGATCGAATAAAGACTTTACTTGAGAACAGTCAACGTTATATCACACGGTAAATGATCAAATACTCAAAATATCCTAATTAAGCGTTGGAAATCATTTGCAACAGCTTGGCTATATTAGACGCTTTTATATGTGGCTTCCACGGGTTATCATTGTGTGTAATTCGTTATTCGAATTTAACGATAACATCTGCCCCGCCAGAACAAATTTTAAAAAGTTGATACTTTATAATAATGCTGAAGGCAATGGATCGAATGGAACCACCATTAACCGTACCAAAGGCCGGGTTTCATCCCCCAAAGTGACTGAGTAAATAGTGGGGTTAGCAAGGATTCCTCTACTATGAGCTCCTTTCAAAGAATCAAAAGATTGATTCTAACAAGTACAGCTCTCAATCAGATCAACTGAATTCAACAACCGACTAAAAATGTTCATCCGGATTAAGGTGAGAGAAAGGGCATGATATTCGATCGGGATAATGCTAGATCAACTACTTCTTTGTTGAACTTTAAAAAGTTATAACCATTTAGATGGCAAGTTTTCATTCGTCCGTTGTATTAAAGGGATATTGGATATTTCGAATTATAACTTACACTGATGTCTTCTCACGTAGCCATTCCTTAAACCTTCAAAAATGTATTTGCTCACTTTAGCGTCAGTTATTCGCACGTCAAAACGGGCCATCTGATTCAAATGGTGTCCATGATTATTGTCAAGTTGGAATTAGTATAAGGAATAAGGATAGGCGCTTTTCCTCCTAAGAAAAAAAACCCAAATACATCTGTTACAAGCCTTGAGACAAATTCGAATGTTCGAATGAATGGACACCACATAAACTTGCGGAAAGGGACATTCATCATCATCATCAGTCTTTTAACGTCCGTCGTTGGGCAAAGACCTTCCCCAGGATTCGCCACAATTCCCTATCATGGGCATCGCGGAGTCAGCATTTCCTGAATCTGTCAAGTTCATCTCTCCATATGGTGTTCTGTTGGCCTCGGTAATAAAGAAAGCAAAAAAAAGAAAAAAGAAAAGGGATATTGGTCAGTGTTTGAACACTTGTCTTTCTCTTCTTGCCAAACACCGAAAAAAGAAAGCCTATTTCTAATTTCCAGCTTGTTATTAGGAATTGTCAAATATTAGTCTGCTAAAGTATTACCTGTGGTCCCATTTATAACAACGGAGAATTTGTTGAGCATAGCTCACACTATCCTTGAGTTATACGATGTCAGACAGAAGGACGAAAAAGACATTTGGTGAGTTACAGACAAGAGTATAACCCGCTGTATGACGATATTCCAAACTTGAAATATACGTATCAAGTTTTTTGTTGTTGTTTTTTGTAAACTGGTCATCCACATTCAGCAGTTGCAGAAAAGCTTGTAGAACGAAATGGGTTTCCATCATTTGTCGGTGGGGAAAAGTGACTCGACATTCACTTTACATATGAACTGATTTAACAGTTTACAGACATACGGCAAATGTATTTTTCACAGTATTTGTAGTAAGAAGAGAGAACATTTTGTTTTTCGAAATCAAGTTAGAATATTATTAAATTGACAGCTTTTCATCGAATCCTAATTAGATAAAGAATCATTTAGTTAAAAAAATATCATTTATATTATATCATATATATATATATATATATATATATATATATATATATATATATATATATGTATATATATATATACATATATATATATATATGTATATATATATATATATATATATATATATATATATATATATATATAGTAGAATGTGGATTCGCTACATAAACTAGCTCATGTTTCTGCCCTCTTCGAAGAGGGCAGAAACATGAGCTAGTCTGTGTAGTGAATCCACATTCTACTATTTATTTCCAGCTCTATTCTAAAACAACTTAACTTGATGAGTAAAAAGTTGTATGTATCGAGCACTCTATGAAATAAATCCATTACATTTCAGAAGTGGCTTCATATTATATATCTATATATATATATATATATACATATATATATATATATATATATGTATATATATATATATATCATTATATTATGTTATGCTGCTAGCCTGATTTGTACCACATACACTGTGTGTATGTGTACACACACACACACACATATATCTATATCTATATCTATCTATCTATCTATCTATCTATCTATCTATATCTATCTATCTATCTATCTATATATATATATATATATATATATATATATATATATATATATATATATATATATATATATATATATATATATATTAAATAGGTAGATGAATTCTGCAATAAGAGTTGAATAGATTCAAGAAAAACGTGACAAAAGGAAAGCCGGTGAGATATAATATTTTTAATGAGCTTCAACCGGCTTCGTACATGTCTTCAGAAGGCTGACGTGATTCTGTTTTCGGTCATTACTTTCCACTGTCTAGTAGAGAGGGTTAGATTCCGGTCATTTGTACTTTAATCTCGAGTGGAATTAAATACCATGGGTGTCATAAAATTCCAGTTGTTAGTGAAATTTTTTTTAGAAGGAAGGGAGTGACGCTGGAGCTCTCTTCAAGGAGAGAGGTGGAGAGAGTGAAGTATCAACGTGTGTGAATGTGTGCGTTCACAGTACGGTTGAATTGTTTTGGGGGGGCTTGTTTGCCAATTTATATAGTAGGTGATAATATGAATGTGTATCAGAGCTGGGAAGTTGAAGTGGGTTTGCTAAGAGGTCCATGGGATTTTTTTTTTTTTGAGGTGGGGGGGCAACTTTGGAGATTTTGAAAAAAGGAAAGGGAACTATGTTTTCCGAGAATATCAGAGTGGAAACCCCAACTCCAAAATGAAAAATTAGTTGGAATTCAATGCAGGTTTCAAAGTATTGATGAAACTTGTTTCTCTTCTTCCTTATGCAACATAGTCAGTGTTCATTTTGCAGAGACAGAAAACTCAAAACTTCAGTCCTCGTGTAAAACATCGATAAACGTGTGAATTGACTTCGAGAATCCTCGTCAAAGGATCTCTTATTTGCTGTCTTTGTACTGTTATCCTACTATTCCTAAAGAGAGATGTTTCCCCAACGTATTCCCTTGTTAGAACCTCGTCATATAACGGCATCATCATCATCATCATCATCATCATCATCATCATCATCATCATCATCAGTCTTTCAACGTCCGTCGTTGGAAATAGACCTTCCCCAGGATTTGCCACACTTCTCTATCATGGGCGTTGCGGAGCCAGTACTTCCTGAACTTGTCTAGCTCGTCTCTCCATCTAATATTCTGCCGACCTCGGTTGCACATGTGATCTCGGGGGATCCATGTCGTGAATCGTGATGTCCATCGGTTGTCTGCTATTCTTACAACATGGCCAGCCCACCGCCATTTGAAATTTTTAATGGATTCTATTATGTCCCTGACTCTTGTCTTTTCTCGGATGTGCTGTGCTGTCTTGTGGTCTCTCCATATCACCGTCACAAGAGATGTTGGGTTTGATTTTAAAGGTTGTACCACATTTTAAAGTATATTTATCTCTTTCTATTGGATGTATACGTAAGCCGCAATTCGGACTATTGCATTAGGTATCTTCTCTCTGGTTCTGTTTTCTTGGAGTTCATGGCTTTTGTCAGTAACTCTTTTTTTCAAATTTGGAGGTTGGCGTTTACTTGCAATTATTGAGGAATTTATGACGATTTTGTTCATGTAGGGCTTTCTTTTTGGGATATGGATGCCTGTTATTTTTTAAATACTTTAGGATTCGAACGGTCGTGTGTGTTGATAAACGGAATGTGTGTGTGTGTGTGTTTACATATATATATATATGTATATATATATATATATATATATATATATATATATATATATATATGAGGGTTTCAATTCTGCCTTGCGGTACTGGATGGGTTAAAGTCTATAGCCACATTGAAGAGATGTAATACATCGAAACAGCTGTCTGTGGATGACACAATAATTATATATATATATATTTAGGATTGGATGCATACACAATTACCTCCCCAACGTCGTGGTTATATGTAATAATGATACGAAGGAAATTATTAATTTCTGTGGAGTTTTTATTGCATTTATATGTACGCTCATGTCTGTCCAAGCGATATCTCCGGAAGTTCTCTATGGTTTCAATTAAGCTTTGTGATCGGGGTGGGCAATAAGCCCTGGAAGAATCTTTTGGATAATCTATATTCAATTTTTTTCCCCACGTTACAATTATTTGTCCAAATCACATGATATCGCTTAGAATTAGTATCTTTCAACACGATATCGCCAAAGGTTCTCAATGATTTTAAATGACATTCAGGAGAAAGGTGGGAAATGGATCATGGGAGAAGTGATTCATTTTCTGGACGGATCAGTTAACAATTACTTCCCCTGGCAATGTGGTAAGTGCTCTCCGAATGCTTTCTAGTTACTTCGAGCAATAGATAGTGATTAATTATTCATAGGGGAGGGATTGGTTTACGACCAGGGACATTCATGGCCAGCTAAAGTATTAATTATATTTGATAACTTGATAACAATAGAAAACCGACCCCTGCTTCGTTGATTCCTCACTTCTTACACATTTTTTAAAACAGTAAAAAAAAAAGTGCTTCAAGCGTGCATTTTTTTTTCATATCCCTTTTTCAAACGTATTTTGGGAGATGTGTCCAAAGGTTATAACTGTTTTAAACACATAGATATGAACAAAAATGTAACATGACTGTGTTTGCGTTACGAAGCAAAAACTATTTATATTAGTAGGTAATCTAGAACGAAGAATAAGATCCAAAACTGCTTTCAAAATTTCAACCTAACCGTTATTTACGTGGAGAAATGTATGAACATATATTGGAACAATTTCCTCGTGTAACGTCCGATAATGTCAGTCCATCTGTAAATTCATAAACTTCCCGATGGTCAAGATTACTGTGATTAGCTATTTAGGAAGTTTATCCAATAATAGACCAGTCAAAAGATGGTTTAACCTCAAACAAATTTCAACCTAAACGTTATTTGATTGGAGAAAAACTCTATGTTTGTCGAATTGGAAGAGATTTTTTTTATTACATAATAGGGCATGACGACAGGGTGCACATAGAGCGAATGCCGAGTTGTTTGTGAATTTTAAACTTTGGCTTAATTCATTTTATCATTCAGTATTCAGTTTTACGTTTCTACAAAACAAATAAGATTCAAATGAGTCAGAGATTTCAAATACGATATAAAAGCCAATAATATTGTCGGTTACGAAGATAATGGTTTCTTATCAGGGCCATAGAACTGCAATGGCGGACATTTCTGTCATTTGAAGTTGGTGCGATAAAACAGACTTTGCTCAAACTCTAAAGCAACTGTTATCAATTATGCAAGAAGAATACATGTCCTTTGCCTATATTGTCCTTCGACTTATACTGAAAGGGACTTTGACACAATCCTCGCCTGATGTTCAGAACATGCTTGAGTGCGCATGTTCTTGATTAGTTTTCGCTAGCTTTGTTTGAATGAAGAGAGGAAAAAATCTCACGAGGAATGCCGTTGTTCGTCAGATGAAGATATGGCTTTGCTAAAAGATAGACTTGAAACCTACGAGCAGAAAATTTAGATTTTTGCTCAAGAATCTATGACCACAGCTATTAAAGAGGAAGCCGCTTATTTTGATCGCTTTCGGGACATGGTCTTTTAAATAACAATAAGCAACTGATAACATTAAACAGGGGAATTAAAAATTGGAACAATATACAATCAAATTTACATCCAATGTTATTTATTCATTATGTTGTTAAATTCATTGTAATAAACAAGTTTACATTAACATACAATTTTTTTAGGTATTGAAATAAATTCAGAGAAATCTTAGATAAAGTGTTTGAGATTGAGTGATTTCGTGACAATAACCGTTTGATGATTATTTTGAACGGGCCCCTTTGTGGTAGAGATTAAACTGTTTCATAATAATGGATATAAGTGCACATTCAGGCTCATCGCTAACGTATTACTTATGGCATCACATTGGTAATTGATGACAATGCTATGTCAGCTGGTTATCTTCACTAATGGTTTTAGTCTATGGAAATGTATCAGCATGTATTGGAGCAATTTCCTCGTGTAGCGTTCACTAATGTCAGTCCATCTGTAAATTCATAAACTCCCCGATGGTCAAGATTACTGTGATTAGCTATTTAGGAAGTTTATCCAATAATAGACCAGTCAAAAGATGGTTTAACCTCAAACAAATTTCAACCTAAACGTTATTTGATTGGAGAAAAACTCTATGTTTGTCGAATTGGAAGAGATTTTTTTTATTACATAATAGGGCATGACGACAGGGTGCACATAGAGCGAATGCCGAGTTGTTTGTGAATTTTAAACTTTGGCTTAATTCATACAAATTGCTTCTTCACTGGAAAAAGTTTACTGCTATCAAGAAGATGGGAAAGGGTTAACAGCCGCCATATTTCACACCCCCATCCCGTTGTTGAAACACAGTTTTTGTAATATCATTTTCTATGAATTCTAACTAAATAGAATCAAACCCACTTTTCACACTTATTGAAAAAATTTTCATGCCTCATTTTCTTCAATTTCATGTCATAATAAAATTTTGAGGTGAACGATTTACGCTCCCGAGATCATTTTCCAGGATATTTTGGCAGAACTTTAATCTCTTTGATCGTTTTATTTGTCTACTGAGCCATATTAGCTGCAATTTATCTTGAACAACCTATAGACTCTCCACTTATATTTTCAGCTTGTTTTTTTTATATTTAAATGCATGACCCATATTTCTTAAAATAAGCATAACTTTCAAATCTCACTCACCCGATTTAGATGATCTTCTTGTCCTTAACTATGTTTACCAATCTTTCGAATGGACATGTTCGTTAACCACTTTTTGCATTCATCATCATCATCATCATCATCATCATCATCAATCTCAGCGCCCGTCGTTAGACATGGACCTTCCCCAGGATTCGCTACGCCTCCCTATCATGGGCATCGCGATGCCAATACTTTCTTAAATTGTCTAGTTCGTCTCGCTATCCATAGTTTCACATGGAGATCCATGTTGTAATATACATCAGTTGTCTGACATTCTTGCAGCAGGACCAGCCCATTGCCATTTGAGGTTTCTAACAGATTCTATGATGTCTCATGTTTTTTCCCCTTGTATATTGTGCCATTGCGATCTCCCCATGTGATGTTTCCTTCTTATGCACGTTGCATGGTTCTCAGTTTGAGGGTAAGCCTCTTGGTTAGGTTTCATGTTCCAGCTCCATTGGTGACTATCGGGAGGATGCTTTGGTTGTAACCCTTTATTTTTTAGGACCTATAGGGTTTACTTTTTCTTGAAGGTTGAACTTGCTCTACCGAAGATTTGCCATCTGAACAGACTTGCACCTAACAGATTTTGAATATGAAATCAAAAACATAACCTGGGACATCATCGGTCTCAGCGAAATGAGAAGACCAACAGAAGGACTTATCGACCTAAAGGGCAAGCATCTTCTTTATAACTATGGAAAAGAGAAAGTAAAACAAAGCGGACTAGACTCCATAAGGAACTGAAAGACAACGTGGTAGGTCTCAAAGCTCACTCTGGCCGCGTAGCCAGTGTCACCGTCCAACTCTCAAAGAAGTACAAACTGAACATCATTTGAGTCTATTTTCCCACTTCCGAGTCAACCGAAGAGGAAATAGACAACTTCTACGATGACTTGAATTCTGAATCCTTACTTGCACGGGAAACTGTTACTTCCAAAGACTTCTCAAGCAAGTTAATGAACATCTCTTCGTTTGAAGGCAATTTCTTCTTTTTTTTAAAAAAAATCTCATCATCATATATGCCATTGATCTTTTCAAATGTTCTTCTTCTTCGTCATTGAAAACAGACTGTACATCTATAAATTGTAAATCTGATGTCTGAACGTGTGAAAGTTCCCTCATTGCATTTGCTAACGCTAGTTTGTTTGCCTCTTCTGGAAGTCCTGAAAAATCGAAAAAGTACTTGTGGATGGCTGCGTAGTTCGTATTCACAATATATTGCCTGTTTCTTCAATGATTTTTGACCTATCGCCAATTATACCATTTGTAATACTGTGAAGTGATGGATCTTCAGTGTGAGGATCACACATTTGGAGAAATGGAAGAATTTTTGAATCCTGCTCAGCTCGTACTGAAGTGGCCGCCTGGCGCTGGTAAGTTGTGTTTTATCGAATGCCTATCAGTTCTTGCATTACATACATTATTTCTCCACACGCTTGCATTGATAAATTCCACACCAACCTCTGAACCTCACACACACCTCTCTCACACGTTACCTCTCACCCAGATGTCTGCTCAATAGCCAAATCTATTGATGAACCAGCCCAGCAGAGATAACCGCGCCCAATTACGTGGGAGCTACTTATGAATTTTCTGTACGCTTCGGAGTGGGTTGCTAGGAGCTCTTCCATTTGTTATGAAGATTTTGCATAGAGGTTGTGCCTCTTGCTGCTGCAAAATAAGACAAAATCTTCCTGGTGGCATCAAGGTGCAACTCCCAACTGCCTGTACTCTGCCTTGATTGACAGTTGAAGAATGTTCGCCAAAACAAGGTACTGACCCCAAAGAGTGACTGACCGCTGATCAGCTATCGCAGCCTCCAGCTCTCTTGATCTCTTAGAAGTCCTTGTCACACATTGGGGAGACATCACATCATCCAATGTCTCTAAGCGAGAGACCTTTTAGTAGCTTATGTGCTTTCATCAGGTCATTGTTTCGAGATCGTGAAATGGTGTCTTTTTGATGGATTATCCTTTGTCTGGCACGGTACGGGAATATCTTGGCTTTGGCTGACAGCACCGCATTCAGAGCCGTAGCAACTAAGATGTGTGCACGGAAGGCTCTTGCAATAGTCTTGGCACTCAGCATGTGCTTCACCGTGCTCTCAGCATAAACAAGTGCAGAAACGTCTCGCAAGTTCAGAATCCATCATCAGATGGCCGATAAAACCCAGGAATCTCATCTGTGATAGGATTTCAAAAGACTGGGACTTGGTTCTAATTCTCTAAAAATAATGGCTCTGTGCCAAAGTTGCTGTTTTTTGTTTTTTGTTTTTGCTGTCAAGTACAGTCAACAACTCTTTCCCTGCCTACCTTGAGATGATCTTCAGAAACCTAGACTGGGAAAATAAAGGAATCAGAATATATGGCGAATACCTGAGCAACCTCAGATTTGCGACGACATCACCCTTTTCGTAGAAAACCTGAATAACCACCAACTAATGTGAGATGAACAAGATGAATAAAGCAAGAAATTCGGTCTTCACATGAGCTTCAGCAAGACAAAGATCACGTGCAACAATCACGACGGTAATAAGAACACAAAGATCAAAATCAAAGACGAATAAGTGGAGAAAGTAGACTACAACATCTACCTAGGACAACAAATCTCCATGAAGCCCTCAAAAGAAGAAGAAATCGAACGAAGAATCACTCTAAGATGGCAAGCCTTCGGCAGAAAAAGCTCAACTTTCAAACACAAGACGATCCCATTTATCCTAAAAAGAAGGGTATAAAACCAATGCATCCTCCCAACAGTGACCTATGGAGCTGATATATGAAACCTAACCAAGAGATAGACCTGCAAACTGAGAGGCATGCAGCATGCACATGAGAGAATCATGCTCAACCTCCCATTGAGAGATCATTAGACGGCATCATATATCCGGGGGAAAACAAGAGTCTGAGATATCATAGAATCCATAAGAAAAATCAAGTGGCAATGAGCTGGTCATGTTGCTGGAATGTCAAAAAACCGATGGACATCACAACAAACAGGGATCCACAGAAATCACATGTGCAACTGAGGCCAGTAGAATACTAAATTGAGAGACCAACGAAACAAATTCAGAAAGTATTGGCTCCGCGACGCAAACGATAGAGGGGTGTGGCGAATCCTGGGGAAGGTCCATGTCCAACGACGGACGTTAAAATGATGATGATGATGATGATGTATTTAGAGTTGTCTGCATTTCTTGTGAAGACGCCAACCAATCTGGATTGTATTTATTCCCACGTGCTTCATCGGCTTTATTTATGGAATCGATCCCCTTCTGTCTGATGCTAAATGTTTCTTCATTACCATTATCTGGTCCTTGTTGCACAGAGCACACTTTTCTATATCCATAGTTCTTTCACAGGCCAACCCGGAAAGAAGTATGTATCCGAGCATCAACCATAAAATCCCGAAGAAAAAACTGTAAACAGCGCAGTTTTAAATCAGGGGAATAACCAAGGAGGCAAGCAAAATATATTATGTTGGAGCGTCGATAATGTATTCAATACTTACCATTCCATTAAGGCAAAAGAAAGGAAGTAAGGATACACTTATCTGTAGGACAGAATGTAAAGGGAAATTAGCGGATTTTTTTTTTATTTGAAAGACCGACCCCCCAAACATGGGTGAGAACACGAAGATTATATCAATTGGAAAACTAATACTTGAGTTAGGTATATTTAAAGGAATGCAGGTCACACATTAGACGTGGTGATGTGAATATTTAAAAAAAAGCTGAAAAATATAATTTTTCACTTTATAACTTCAATTGGTGTTCTATGAAGTTCCAATAGATAAATAGCAGGTAATATTGCCAAAAGGAAAAATAAGCTGACTAAAAAGATGGAAGTTCTGCCAAAATATCCTGAAAAATGATATCGAAGGGTGTATCTTTCAACTCAAAATACCAGGTTTATTGATACGATGTCTGTGTTACATCGTGAAAATAAAGATTTCTTCGAAATCACTAGGGATTTTGTGAAATCAGAGAACATTCCAGTAATTTCATAAAATTGGAAGTTTCACAATTAGTTAAGTAATGGTTAACAAGCATGTGATACTGACAAGTGCCGCAGTAATGATTTCGATCCCTAGATTCGCAATCAATGTAATAATGATCAAATAACTAGTAATGCTAGTATCACTACTATAATGAGTTCCATCCTCACTGGGTTCTGCATTTCTAGGGCATTGTGTTAAATAAACTATATACACGCTGTAAATACTGAAGAAGAATATACTAGATATTTGCTTGGTTTAGCTTGGTTTAACACAAGGGAATTCTGTGAGGATGGAATTAATTACAATGATAATGGTAGGGATTACTTATTGTTTTTCATTACTACATTGATTGCAAAACTAGGGATTTCATGAAATTACTAAAGCGTACACAGATTTCGCATGATATTCAGGGATTTCACGAAATTCCTAGTTTCACCACCTTGCCGTAATATCTGCACTGAGTCTTCAGATGACCCTTACGGAAGAAGTGTGAGCGACGATGTCCGTGTTTCTTCTGTGAGATGTCAAAACAGACTTAAAAACAAACATTTTATGTAGTACGCAAATATTTCATTAGTACAGAATTCACGAGTTCTGTCTTAAAAATCAGATTTGAACAAAACAATTCTTATATAACTTGAAAAATTTACAATGTGTGTGTGTGTGTGCACGCGCACACGCGTGTGCGTGCGCATGCGCAGATTCAGCAAGAGGCAAAAGGTTGGAATAAGCCGAACATGGAGATCTCACTCTGGTAGAGTTACAGGAATGAGCTTGTCTTGTGAGATATTCATGGTGTGACCAATATCAAGTTCACGTTTCAAAAACTTGCCGTCTCTATTCGGTTCTTTTCGATTATCTTTGCCGTGAAAGTATAGCAATATCATTTAGAATCGTTTGAAAATTTATTTAGAAATTAAATCACAGGGTTTCAAGGTTCAAATTTTTAATTTTTTTCTGAATAAATAGCCATTATACTAAACTTTCCTTCCTCGTGTAATTATTGTTCTAATCTTAGTATGCTGTGCCTATTTTTTCCTGTTCAAGTAATCCAAATCCAAGTAAAGCCAAACGAAATGGCTCGTTGTATTATAATGACATTTCAATTAGATAGTTCATTGTATGTTGTGTGTATATGTGTGGCGGAGTATTTAATCCTAGACCAATGAGCTTCATTTAATTCTCACTTGAATCTTATCCATTACCTGTTCACCGTATCACGCGAGCATTAGATTTTTCGGGCAAAATCATAGTCAATTATATAAACTTGAACAATTATATAAACATAGTCCATTATATAATAAGTACTAAACCAGCTGCCAAAAAAAAGGTTATTTTAGAAATCGGCAGAAAGTACGATATATTTCATATTAATATCATGCATGAAAGCAAAAAGGCTTTGGATTATTTGTAGCGAAGTCAGAGTTTTGTTTCACTCAGAGTGGGCCGTAGTACGAGGAGAAATTGAGAATAAAACTCCTAACGATAAAATGTTCGCCATTTTGTTTATTTCTTGTTCAGCAAACATACGTAAATACACCCAGCACGACGTAGATAAATAAGTAGCCTATTGGTGAAAAGGCTTTCATTTTACACAATAAATATTCAATCAATGTAATGTCTTTTTTTCAGTACACTTTACTCAGTAGTGTACACGCATCAAACATTATACCGAGAAAATTTCGGATCAAATTTCTGCAAACAACAACGGGCTTATCAATATACCCTCGTATATCGCTTAAAAAGAACTGCAAATTATCAGTTCAAATTCAATTGCATCAACGTTTACTATCATTCAACAATGAGGTGTATTTGTGTTTTATATAGGGGGTGTTTTGTGTCTGACCCCACCACCAGTTTCTAGTGAGATGATCATCTAAGAATCAGCATTTATTTCTCAATTCAAATTAAGATAAAATAGCAATACGATGACATTATATGACTGACAGCGCATGATAAGTGCCCAATGGATCATTTAAAAAAAATTAGTGTTTTCTTTAATTTCAGAGCTGCGGTGCTTTTTTTTTTCAAAAACCTGAACTCTCTGTGAAATATAACGCAGAGTGACCAAGCTTCAAAATTCAAAAGAATCTGATTATTGTAGCCACGAAAATAACGGAACCATTTACTTTTCAAGAATGTTTCATTGAAAACGAATCATGAGTGGTCGCTCAGAAATCAATCATTTATCATTTCAATCTACATTGTACGATTACTTTCAGTAAAGAAGTTTCCTTTTAGTATCGATCAGGAATCCGTGGACAGTTTTTAAAAGTCAGTGCTTAGAGATTTTTTACTAAGCTTAATAAAGTCTGGCACAAGGACATAGTTATGGTACACCCGGCGCGGATTTCAACTCAACGCACTCGTGCATTGTCTTGCTAACGGTAGACGCCCAGAATCAGCGTTAACATAGATCGTTTTGAATGGGTGCGGTTACTTTCCACCTCAGTGTCTCTATCTCACAAAGAGAGACTTTAGAAACGTTCACGTGTTAGCTTTTTTTCTATGCCACATGAACTTCATTCGCATATAAAACGTTGTATCTGAGTGGTCGTTAAAATAATAAAATAAAGGCGCTCGTGATCCGCAACTTCAGCGATGGGTGTTGGAACCCCAGATGGCGTCAGGATTTCGAATGCTCATTTTCAAATCAGGTTCACTCCACTTGAAAGATTCTCCTCACCTATGCGGCTTTGAGCCAGACTAATGTCAATTGAATAAATGTCTTAAGAGTTCAAGCACTACTTGTAAAAGAAAACGAACAAAGCTCGAAACAACGGTTGCTACGCCTCGGTGAATATCAAGGGAGTGATCTCTTTTTTTTTTTCAAGGTTTCTTTTAAATACTCATCAATGGGAACAGCTGGTTTTATGAACGAAGTGCTACCCTAAAGTTAGGGAATTCGAACAGCCTGCTCGAACTGAATAAAGTATGAAATTTCGCATGGAATCTTGTGAAAAAAAAACATTGGGTCTCTGTGTGCATGTCCAAAGGGACTACTTCGAAAGAGACTAGGGAAAGTGGCTGCAACTTTTTAAATCAAACAAAAAATATTTCCTCGAACTTTGGGGCAACTCTTCGTATATGAACAGAGTGTTAGGGTAAAGATGTATTCCATTGAGGTCAGGGGTCTGCACCCGCTGGTGAGCTTTGTTTCTACAAGTAAAATCTTAACATATATATATATATATATATATATATATATATATATATATATATATATATATATATAAGGAGTATTTTTAGCTCTTCTCTAAATCAAATTAATTGAATGTATCGAGCACTCTATGAAATGAACCCATCATACATCGAATATTCTATCATATATATATGTTGGTGTCGTGGATGTGAAATGATCCAAGAAAAAGTAGATGAAAATAATAATGAAAAAATAGGTGGTACAGCTCAGAAAAAAATTTATTTCTTTGGCGAAGTTTAATGCATTTCGACGGGGGCCAGCCATCTTTTTCATAGAAAAAAATATTTCACTCTTCTGCGTCGAACAACAAATTTTTCTCTGTGAACTGCCACAAATATTTTTTCTCAGAAAAAGATGGCAAGCCCCCGTCGAAATGCATCGAACTACGCCCACAGAATTAAAAAAAATTGAGATGTAGCACCTATCCGTAGAGTTCTTCTCTTCACCTTCCGATTGTCACTTCATCTATAAACACACACACACACACACACACACATATATATATATATATATAATTATTATCTTCCACAGAGAGCTGTTTTGATGTATTACGTCTCTTCAGTGTGGCTATAGACTTTCCATTATCCCATCCAGTACCGTGAGGCAGAATTGAAACCTTCAGAAACGAGAGATAAAAGACTGTTTGAAGTTTGTAAAAGAGAGAGGGAATGGCAGGGAGTATATTAGTTTATCCTTGTGTCAGACAGGATGCTCAATACATATTCCATCAGCTTCATTTTTACACGTCAGAGATGGAGTAACTCTCTCAATAACAATCGAATGGCAAGATACTGAATTGACGTGGAATACTATCGATATATCTATACCTGTATTTCTTCTGCTCCTCATTTTCAGGTGAATTAAACGGAAAATTCGACCATTCATCCTTAGTTAAATCGAAAGTTTTCTTGGTGGCGTGTTTGGATAGTCACCCTTAGAGCATATCACCCCACCCAAATCAAGTGATTCGCTTGGGCCTTTCGGGACCGATGACCCAACAGGAATGACCGGTGTAGTCATGATAGTGCGAACTATGGGGAGTGTTTGGCCATGCTCCGCCACGCTAGCCCATGACGTGTTGAGGGTTGGGGATCTGGTGGATTGGTTACAACTGATGTCAATCAGAGTGGCCTCAGAGCTCCACTGGTCCTTAGCGCCCATTGTCTCTGCTCATCATGAGATAAGATAAGGGTGTGCGCAGCACTGTAAGGGATAGAATTAGACTAATTATTTATCCTTAATGCACTTGTTGTATTGTTAGTACGTTTATTAAATAAAGTCGTGGGTCCAACTTCGTGTCGACACTTGAACGTACTAAGTATTGAGAAAGTAATTATATAAATCGAAAGTTTACACTTTTATGAGATAGAAGACTTGATCTGACAAGTTTTTTTTAATCCATTGTTTGTATTACTTTATTTTCCTTTCTTTCCGCCCCTTAAAAGGTTTTCATACCTCCTCTTCAATTTTTTAAAGTTTTTCCATTTTTTTCTCCATTTATTTATTAGCATAGTACCCGTAAAAAATGACAAGATTATTTACAAATGGATCGATCTTTCTGTCCGTCCTATGCCTTGCATCAGAATGTAGTATCTCTGCATTCATTGAAATGTGTTTTTTTCGCTCTCTCTCCCCCCCCTCTCTCTCTCTCTCTCTCTCTCTCTCTCTCTTTCACACACTCACAATCCATCAGTTAAAATCGTCTTGGTTTCCTTGCCATTCGAAACAGTTGATTGACTTATGAAGTCTCATGTTCTCTATCGTGGACGTTGCAGAGCCAGTATTTTCTAAATTTGTCCAGTTCATCTCTCCATCTTGTATTCTGCCGGCCTCTGTTTCGCATGCGATCTCTGGGGATCCATGTTATGAGTCTTGAAGCCCATCGGTTGTCTGTTATTCTTGCAACATGTCCTGCCCATTGCCATTTGAGTTTTCCAAAAGATTATATGATGTCTCTGACTCCTGTTTTCTTCCTTATCATCTCTTTTCCTACCTTCGTATTAAACTACCTGTCCTCTCACTCTATCTCCTCCTAACCCTTCAGTAAACTACCAAACTTCTTTTTCTCTCTCCCTTCCCATCCTTTCATCAAACTACCTCGCTCTTTTTTTTTTTTTTTTTTTTTTGTAATAAAAAATATTTTGATAAAATAAGTAATATTTTTCATTCATTTTATCTATAGTAAAAACATTGAGTAACACATTTCCATAAACTATTACTCTGGTTTGCGAAACTGAATCAATTCAATTTGCATGCAATTAGGTTTTATTTTTTTAAATTAATTATTTGAAGAATTGCATTCTCTCCAAAAAGCTTCTTTGAACAAGTTATTCCACTGAAAGAATATCGGTGATTATTTCTAAATTTTAACTCTTTATTTAGCTGCATTCTTGGAGGGCTGTGATATGCGAGAGGCAGGGCCCCATTTCCAACCTTTTATTAATTGTTAAAAAAAGAAAGAAAAATAGAACAAAATATCAACGTAAGAATAAACCACTTTGAAATGAATTATGCTATAATTAGCCATTCTCACATCTGAACTGCACCAAAATGCAAATTTTGCCAGGAAGCTATATTGATATATGATTTTATGCCAATATTACTCAGATAAAATGATATATTGTATCATTTAAGGCTGCTAAAATGCAATGAATTTTGGTCCTGTGAAAAATCAAGTATCTAATTTTCATTAACACTTGCATTAAAAACCAAGAAACTTATCAATAATTTCCCGTCATTTTATCTGTAAAAACTCTATGAAAAGATGGGCTAATAAATCTTCAGAGGAATATTTGAAGATTTTGAATTCGGAATTATATACATTTTCTCTTTGAATTTCATTCAATGCCGCTAGGTTTTAGCTGGAGGAGAGCAAACTTCGATTCAATTGATTTTTGTACTTTACAATAAAAATCGTGAATGGCCATTTTTGGCGTTTTGCAGCCATTATTGGCGTTTTGCAGCCATTTTTGGCGTTTTATAGCCATTTTGGGATTTCTTGCGGACTTTGGATATTCTGTTATGGAATCTTTAGTAACTGGTAAAAAAATTGATCGGAATAAATAATGCAGCTCTTAATGACCTCTCACCTTTTAATGACATCACACTTCTTCCGTCATTCCTTCCTTCCTTCCAATGTATGTTATTTAACATAAATGGGAGTGACTGACAGACCGACCGAAAAGCGTTTCATAGAGATGTGTGGAAACATCTGAAAAAAAAGACGTTGGGTGCAAATTATGTGAAGTTTTTGAGTCATGTTGCGACGTCCACATACAAAGGACTGTTTTACCATCATTTTTTCTTCAACCTAACGATTCACGTTTTCTTATTTACTTATATTCATGGCAAAATTGGGTCTGAAAATAAGATTACTCTTTACATAATTTTCGTTTAAAAAGAGAAATGATAATCCCGAAGAAACATTTCAGTCTGATGACATCGGATAAACTTGACAGTTAATCATAAAATGAAGTTTTCGCTGACTAAAATTATCTATTTTACATCTTTCCGGACATCCTCTAGACTAAACAAATAAGGGTATTAATGTCTTATGAACAACTTTGGGACAAAAAGCTTCGTTCATCACGAATTTGAAAGAGAAGAGCTGAGTATGCGCATGCTCAGCAGTCGGATTATTGTGTTGTGAAAACCGGGTGTCTCTGATTGGTTGAGCGTTTTCATCGATTTCTACGTTTTCTGTAGCTGACAGACTGGGTTGCTGCTATATATATATTTCATTTAAGATCCTACCAGTAACAGTAGTATGAGCCGGGGGATCACGGAATAGCGGCAGCTGTCAGAATTCCCTTCCTCCTCCTCCACCTCCTCCTCCTCTTCCTCCTCACATTCATTCATCAACTACGCTGGCCATTCACAGATGAAGATATCGACACAAAGAGAAATCTTATTATAATTTATACGAACTATATACTTTACTTACAAACACTTTCGCTTTCTCTACATAGAGCGTGCAGTGATTTCATCTTCATTCTCGGTGGAAGCAGCTTTTGAATTAAAAGTGAGTACACGGTTTTATTTATTCGTTACACTTATTTATAATTCTTGCTAGATGAACAATTAGTGGTATGCAAGATATTGCAATATAGAGTAGATCTTTTTGAATCAATTATTCTCACTTTTATGACAATCTGTATTTTGGAGAATATGTCTGCTATTATTTTTTTTTCGAGTCAGTTTTCTTCATTACTAATAGCTGTCATTGATTTGGAAGCATGTGCACGCATACCAAGCATGCCTAAAATGGAATCAGTATATATATATATATATATATATATATATATATATATATATATATATATATATATATATATATATATATATATATATATATATATATATATATATATATATGGGTAGTGTAGACAGATAAATCAACCATGAAGCGTTGGTTTATCTGTCTACACTGCCTACATGCATTTACTTATGCTCTCTACCCGATATCGTGCACTCTTCACTCATAAATGACTCGTCCCTCGAAAACAATAACAATAACAACACATACACACTCACACACACACACATACACACACACATACATGCATGCGCACGTGCACATACACACATACATTAATATACATATATATATATATATATATATATATATATATATATATATATATATATATATATATATATATATATATATATATATATATATATATGGTCATACTCATTCAGTACTTGATGGTGACTCAAGTTCCACGCTTCTATCAGAGATAGATCACCCCCCCCCCACACACACACAAAACTAATAACAATATGAACATACATTTTCTTTCTTCATTAACAGGGTCGGCTGTTCGGTTTGTTTCGGGTGTTTCCCTTATAAAAATGTCTACACAATTGTTTCCTAAAAAAAATGTCTCGACAATTATCACACACACATACACACGCGCACACGAACACAGATACATATGCATGCACATACATGCATTCACATATATATATATATATATATATATATATATATATATATGTGTGTGTGTGTGTGTGTGTGTGTGTGTGTGTGTGTGTGTGTGTGTAATCTTTGGTAACAAAAAATGCCAGGAAATGTAGTGGAATTGAGCAGTGAATTATCAACGTATTTCCAAGGTCTCGGATGCCAAATAATCAGGACACGTTTCAAAGGAGCGAAAGTATTTGTGTATTATTTATAAATATTTGCAAAATTGGCCTATTCCGTCATTATCATCAGCATTATAAAGATTGCTGTTGCCAAATTCCGGACAGTAATAACGATCGTTTACATGCCAATAAGGACACTCATCACTGTTTGCATACAACGAGATAAATATATGTCATTCTGATAACACAACAAAATCGCAGGAGATCAAAATTCTGAAAAAATAAAATAAATAAAATAGAATAAAATAAAGCAAGATAAAATAAATAAAAATTGAAAACTGCTGGCATCAACCTTTCCCACTATCTCACCATCACCCCCCCACCACCACCACCATCATAATTATCATCTCTTCTTCTTTCTTTTTTCCTTTTTTTTTTTTCACGGTTTCTTGTTTTGACGCCAGGTATTCTCATTCGCACTTCAGCCAACAAAATACATTGTAGTTGACCTTACTTTGTACTTTTGAAAGTGTATGATGTTCATAATACTTTATTATTGAAAGGAAAGGTTCGTGTTATTTTCAGTTCTAGACGATTGTTATTATTATTATTATTATTATTATCATCATCATCATCATCATCATTATTATTATTATTATTATTATTATTATTATTATTATTATTATTATTATTATTATTAACCACTTGGAAATTGAAAAACTGTTTTATGTAATTTTCGATCTTATTATCATTACTGTTGTTGTTATCATTATTATTATCATCGTTATTATTACCATTGTCAATATCTTTATCATTATTATTGTTATTGTAATTATCATTATCATCATCGTCATCACTATTATTATTGTTGTTGTTGTTGCGGTTCTTATTATTATTATCATTATTATTATCATTATTTTATTATCATTATCATCAGTATTATTATATATTTTTGTTGTTGCTATTAATACCATTATCATTATCCTTATTATTATTGTTGATATTATAATTATCATTATCATCATCATCATTATTATCGTTGTTATTGCTGTTAGTATCATTATCATTATTTTATTGTTATTATCATCATTATTATATAATATTATTGTCGTTGCTGCGGCTATTATTATTATTATTATCATTATTATTATTATTATTATTATTATTATTATTATTATTATTATTATTATTATTATTATTATTATTATGAAGATGATGATGAACGATTCATTTCCCGTAAGGAAAGAGGGTTGACTTTTCCCCTGACAAAATCCATTACATCGAGTTATAATCAAAGGTGATTGCTGTTTTTAAATTTTAAAAAAAAGAAAGAAAGAACAATAATTTTGTTTTTACAACGGATGATGACGACATGCCGTAATATAGAGCATTAGATTAACTGCTGAGTGCGGTGGTTGTATTTCTTGTTTGTTTGCACAAAAGCCACGGCCGTGTTGTGATGGAACAATGAAGCAAGGAAAGCCAGAGAGATAGAGAAAGATTTTAGGCGATCATCATTAAACAGTTCATAGGCTTCAATAGAAACTCACGCGCACACGTTCGCCTATGTGTGCGCTAACATACTTTAGAAAATGTGTTTGCTACGAGAGATTGTAAAGAGATGTAGAAGATAGAGAATTTAGGGGGATAGATTGATAGATAATGAAAGCCCGAGACCTTGAATCATAATAAACTAGCCGGTGCGAAGAGAGATGCAAACAAAAAACTGAGATATTTTCACCACTTATAAATCATACTTTTCTGAACTGCAAACTTACTCAGTGATGAAACATTAAACACCAGGGCTGCATCAGTATCTTAACAATGGGGAGCTTGTACGCCTTGAAAACTCGTGTTCAAATTCCAGGCTCTTACTTGACTACTTGCTTAAGAGTATAACTGTTACAACTCCATCCACTAGACAAATACAAATAAAGATCAAGTGAAGATATTGCAGATTTTATAAGCGTATGGGTGCATAGATACCGAGGTTAAGGCGGAAAGAGTGTGTGGCCCTAATTACCAGCAGGGTTGCCTTGAAAATCGTCAGTAGTACTTGAACACCGACAGATTATCTCAAGAGCAGTCGTTTCATTCCCCCTCTGATACGGTAGGTGGTGGGATAGGAATAAATAATAGTGAATACTAAATAAAATAAATACTGGGTAAACTTTCCAGAATTGATCTATAAAGAAAAGTACACACCACACCCTTACGCACACACGAACATCTTCTTAATACATCAATATATCTGTCTATCCCCATCGGACAGTTGGAGATTATGCTGTCAAAAATATCAATAAAGGCTATTGTAAAAATATCAACAACAGCAACAATGTTAGTAATAATAATGATGATAATAATAATAAAAAGAAGAAGAATAAGAAGAACATCAACAACAATAAAAAATTGAAAATAATTTATCAAATTATCACTAACAGAAAAAATAGAGCTAGAAAGCCAGACATTGTCATTATTGATAAAGAAGACAACCAAGCTATTTTGATCGATCTATAAAGCCATGGAAGACAGGAATATTCAACGAAAGAAAAAAATAATAAAAATAAAAAGATACCAAGATGAAGATAGAAATGCAAAAATTATGGAAAAAAAATTGATTAAGATCGTATCCATCGTTATTGGAGTATTTGGAGCAGTTACAACGAATCCCCCAAAATATCTCCAGAAACTGAACACCAGGGACATTATCATCAACCATATGCAAAAAAAAAACCCCAGTACTCTTGAAGACATCATAAATGGAAATTTTGAACTCCTAGGATCTAGTTCAGCTTGAGTTTGAGATGAAGGACAAGACAACCGTGCGTTAAAGCAGTGATACCTGCAAATAATAATAATAATAATAATAATAATAATAATAATAATAATGATAATAATAATAATAATAATAATAATAATAATACGCCTCAACCTCGTTATGGCAGTATCACAGCTCACGTAATTAGTAAGCAAGCCATAACCTTCAATGTAATGGGAATCGACCAGCAGCGAAATTTTGCCAAAACAGTGGTTTTAACTATTTTGCGGTTGCTAAAAACGAGGTTTATCGATAAGAATGTGAGTTGCACTCATAAAATGAAAAGCATAGAACCACTTTCCTGAAGCCATTCTTTTTCATTCAATTTCTTTGCCATCTTTGTCGGTGAAATGCAAGTTTGGGGCCTCTAATCTTGGCCTCTTCGCAGGGTTTGAGTTCAAAGCCCACAACTACGGCTCCACTAGGATTTGTTTGTAATGTAGTCATAATATCATGACATACACGGTTCGCCGATTCCAGTTTCTGCGCCAGTAATTGTTACATCATCTGCACCCGTTTTCTTCTTTTTTTAAGGTGATTTTTCAAAGGTGTGAGGTGATTTTGGGAGTAGCAGAATGGACGATGAACTCTACGAAAAGAGTTCAAACTCCAACGGGAACAATTAGTGTTCATTTTAGGTTAATGTACCTGGGAGAGGCGCGAGTCTATCTAACGAGCTACCGGAAAAAATAACAGTTGAAGTGAGTGATGCCACCTCGCATGCTTTTCATCTGAATCTATTTCACATATCGCGAACGGAAACCGAGTTAATAGTATTGTGATACGTGGAGCCTGAGCAGGAACGGCTAAAGCTGTGGCCAGTTTGAGGACAGTTTTTTTTTTGTAGTTCGACTTTATTGAAGTAACACCTTGGTCCAAAAGTCTCCAGTACTACATTTTATCTCAATCTGGTCATTTATAAGACCACTCCGTAGGGAAAAACTGCGAGAGGTACAATAATCCCTGCCAAATAGTGTCTGGGAGCAAATCTTCATTTCGCTTTCTCACCAACTCTTTTTCAAACAGGTTTTATGCACAACATAATTAACTTTATATCGAAAAGACTGAGTTAACTGATTTGCATAGATTTAATTTCCAGCAACCATAGTAAATTTTAATGGGAATATTTTTCAATTTTCTCCATACATTTTAATATCTTAGCGTGTCTCTGGTTTAGACGGTTGTAGCGTCTCTGCACTTGAAATGGTGGGAGATCAATTTTTTTCCAGTAGGAACGGCTGAAACTGTAGCCAGCGTGAAGATGCAGACCCATAGTCAAATGGGTTCTCAGAGTAGAAGAAGAAGAAGAAGAAGAAGAAGAAGAAGAAAAAGAAGAAGAAGAAGAAGAAGAAGAAGAAGAAGAAGATGATGATGATGATGATGATGATGATGATGATGATGATGATGATGATGAAGAAGAAGAAAAACCGTGCAAATCAAGAGCAAAAGTATTATAAACAAGTATGTCTGCCAAAGGATCAAATTCCACTTCTACTCCGATTCCGACTGAAGATGATTACAGCAACTTCTGTATTGTATACACAGCAATATATATATATATATATATATATATATATATATATATATATATATATATATATATATATATATATATATATATTAGTATGAGTATAAATGTATCCATTCATTGTGATGAAATAAGCCTTTGTGTAAGATAAATTTTCGAACAAATGTGACATTTGTCTGTTTGGCTCAATTAAGAAGAGAGCTTGCTACTAATCATTTGGTCGTGATTTCAGATCACGGCAGAGGAATATTGAGATTACATATCGGTTTGACCTAACGTAATGAGACAGGCGAACTGTTTACTCTTTTGAATTCGGTGAGAATCGTTGTTGCTCTTGTTACGGTAGAAAAAAAGTCAACTCTAGACTTGGATTTGAGTTTGACTAAAATAAGAGGATATCACCCGAGCATGGCACGACATTCATCGAACGATGTTTCACGAAAAATGTAACAATAATGCTCTCCACAAACAAATACACATATCGACTGACTTGTTTTCGGCAAATAGTCCGAAGGCCTATTAATCTGGATCACGCGAATAATTTTCGTTTTCAATGATAAGAATTCCCTTAAAAATGTTCAAATCATGAACATTGCTTAACTATATAAGGATTGGAGAGGGCTTCTTTTTTTTTTTTTAATCTACAAAAATCTCAAGAATCTGCAACGGTTATGGATTATTATAGCTAATAATGAATTTATTCGATGTTTGAAACGTGAGTTTAAAGTTTTGTGGTGCACTATCTATCTATTTATCAATCTATCTATCAATCTATCAATCTATCTATCTATCAATCTATATATATATATATATGTATATATATATGTATATACATATATATATACAAATATATATATATGTATATATATATGTATATACATATATATATACAAATATATATATATATATTCACACACACACACACACACACACATATATATATATATATATATAGATAGATAGATAGATAGATAGATAGATAGATAGATTGTAGAATGTAGATTCGCTACTCAAACTACCTCATGTTTCTGCCCTCCTCGGGCCTCATCAGGCGATATATTATGTTATACTGCTAGCCTGATCTGTACCACGCACACACACACACACACACACACACACACACACACACACACACACACACACACATATATATATATATATATCAATCATAGAGGATAATTGGTGCAACCTGACTTTCAGCAAAACCTGTCAATTAACGTTGGTGTTAATGTTCAAATTATACGTTTCCACGAGCTTTTTACGATCTCAAGAGTGTCAGAAATAAGAATGCTACAAGAAGCATGTAAAACCGAAGACAATATAAATACGTTTTATTTCAAAATTATTCCTTTCTTTTTTTTTTTTACTCTGTGTTGAAACAAATGACACTTTCAATTGGGACACAATTGACATTGTGGCCAACATAGTTTATTCGAATTACTACCTGGCTTTCTCAGATCGAAGTAGCCTCTACGGTGCTAATGCTAACATATCTGAACGCAGCTCAACGTAGCCGTTGTTGAAATATAAGGGAAGATTTTGAAACCAAATTTTATGGCAGGTATCCAACTCGCTCGTCGACTTCAATGAGAGAATCGTGTTACACTGCGTGTTTTCAGTGTGTTTGAAGGTTTGTAAAATCTAGAGCACACAGTAAATATTGATCGGCTTTTCAGTCAAGTTCGCTTTTGCCTTCATCTCATAAAATACGTGTCAGACATAGGCACACGAACACACAGATAAATATTACATTTTTATAGTCTTCATTGATCTTTTGTATGCAAGTGTACATGTGTATACAGCTATGTATGGATGTGTATGCGCATATATGCATGTATACATGTATATATGTGTGTATGTATAAGTGTACGTATGTATGTAGGTGCATCAATAAGTCTGCAGCCTATTGATGAAAGAAAGTATATATTTCACACGGTAGATATTCATTTTCCACAATCTCTTTCCTTGTCAATGCACTTAATTCCGTAGTGAATTTTAATCATATCGATCGATGGAACGTTTTAGAGTGAAAATTTCAGATAAAAATTCATCTAATAACTA